>JACTOM010000911.1:3791447-4027232 GCA_015832385.1 Elymnias hypermnestra
TTGTCTTTTTCAGCAGCAGCAAACGTTGCTCTAAGCCTAGGTCCGAGCCTCGCAGGAGGCGCCCTTAGAGCAACGTTTTCCCCCGACGCAGCAGGGCCCTTCTACGGGCCCACCCCTCGGCAGAGCTTCTGCGCTCGCCACCCCTCTCGGTTACGCTGTAAAAGCCAGTAGGGCTAACAGCAACTACACACATCGAAAAAAAAAAATGATCCTCCCGGTTACGCTGTAAAAGCCAGTAGGGCTAACAGCTAAACACAGTTCGAAAAAAAAATTGATTAATTGTCTTTGTAGCTACCTAGATGTGCACGGCTTCCTGGGCCATCTAGGATATCGGAAGTGTCCGCAGACGTGGACGTCCGATTATTCGCTATTGTCAATTCGATATAAGTTGATTTATCAATAAAGACCTACAAAACATATTACAGTACTTAATTAAATATCTGTCGACTTAAGTACTACTGAAAATTTCACAAATTTTTTGTCTTTAGAATATTTAGAAGACAATAAGATCTTAGAAAATATATCCTGGACAAACACAACTGAGTTCTCTTAATAAAAAAAAACTTACGTGTTTGATTGTTCTTTCAAATTCATCATTATGCTTTTGGATGAACTTGAACTTTGTGAGGAAACCTACATATCATGGAGGGTCTACGCCCTAATAACCCTCTCTCCTATGCCATGTAGTGGGACGTTAAGAGGCTGCTAGTGACACTACCTTATTGCATTATAATTAAACAATTTTATGCGAAAATTATTATCAAGGAAAATTTTTAATGTCTGTTTATTTTTAAGTACCATACTTTCTTTTGACGTAACTGACGAAGATATTAAACCTTAATTAGTTTATATCTTATGAATAATATTTTCTGCTCGACGGCTTCGAAAATAAAACACTAAATATAAACAAACGGGTCAATTTTCAATTTTTATTTATTTCGTATTTTTCATTTTGAATATCACGAACTTAAACTCATTAGATAGAAAAAAAACTTTTCGTAAAATATATTCAATTAATGGTAGAATGAAATATCTTTATTATATACATATTATAAAAAATGAAGCCCTTTTTAATAATAATACTAAACGATCAGGTATCACGAGTCATGGGCGCCACCATATTGGCCTTGGCTGCTCTGCGATCTCCTTTCGCTTTGTATCCACTCCGCAGCCAGCTGTAATGCGATAGATGGACAGAAAATTTGAGAAATAGTCCTGGACTGTCTCAAATATACGAAAGGTACAACTTGCTAGGAAGGACTGGCTATGAGATAAATAAAATGTGTGCTCGCACCTCTCTCACTTGTACGTATTGTAATATATGAATCACGAACCTTGGCATTGAATTATATTAAAGGTTTTCGCCAAATATGAGTACAATGACATGACATGACATGAAAACTTGTCACTCTCTCGTCACGCATTCATCAGTTTACTCCCTAAAGCAAGTGTGCGTAAATAATTTTACTTCATTAATAAACAGAAACATTTAAAATCTAAACACAGTGGTAGGAGTATTAGAAATTGAAAAGTGGAACGTTTAGGTGACATTGTTAATAGTATATATAAGTAAACTCGTTATAAAAATATCTTCCAACAACCGAGAAATCCGTGTTAGTGTCATGTATGATATCGTTTAAGCTATTATACCACAACTGTCGAGTTTGTAGGTCTTAAAATGGACAATAACCATCGTTAGGCATTTCGGTACGCGGCCTGTTGACCTGTGGTTTTGAATTTCTTTGTAAATCTTGCCGGTATTCCCAAAACGTGGCCGTTACTGTTATGGAACCAGTTCCTACGAAAACTTTATCGTGGACTATGACAATTTAAAGCAGGTAATTTTTTTACACGCATCTAAAAGTGTTCTATCTAGTTGTCAATAAAATTTTACTGGACCTAGTATTTTTAATAATTACTATTATTCCACACTATCCCTATATTTTTCAAATAAATTCATCCAATCAAGGTTAGTTACATTTTTTATACTTGTATTAGATGAAATTACAAACTGTTCACATCTATATAGAATGCTACAATATACATATACAGGTTTAACGACCTCGTTGGCGCAATGGTACAAGTAATACCATTGCTAACAGAGATCCCGAGTTCAACCACCGAAAGGGCGAATTTAGCAAATTGTATAATAACTAATAATAATAATAATAAAATCTTTATTTGTTCCAGAGTTACAAAGGTTTCTTGATATTACCCTTGACCCCCAAACTAGGAATACCCGTATCTTGGAGGTGTCACCCTACGCGTTACATTCTGGGAACCTTGTATATATACTATAATTTACTTATAAACAAAGATTACTTACAATATATTAGTAATGTTGGTAACTTATAATTATGTTAATTTGAATGAATGTATTCGGGCGTGCGAGCATGAGTGTGTGCTGTGGTGGGTGTGTGTGTGCGCGCAAGTGTGCGTGTGTGACCGTGAATAAGAGAAGAAAAGCTAAAAGAAAAAGGAAAAAAAAATATTTTAATATTAAAAAAAAATGTTATAATTTGTCAGGTTTCTGGCACACAGCAATACCGAGCTGTTCTGCCTTTTCGGGGCTGCGTGGGGGTTGCACAACATTTAAAACATTAGTTGTGACTTCAATGTAGTGCAATTACTCAATGCATGTTTTTCACAGATGTTTATATCATGTAATTGCGCCTATACACCGAATAAAGTTATTTTCTTTCATTCTTCTTCTTTCTTTCTAATTTGCCTGAGTTAGGACTGGTGGAAGACTTCGGCTGTGGTTAGTTGCCACCCTATCACCTAAGGCATACCGCTAAGCAATGAGATTTGTACTCCGATATGATGTTGTGTAAAAACCTTATGAAATAGATTGCGTATTACCATATTAGCACTCTTCCATCTTAGATAGAACAGATGTTATCACAATCAAGCGCTACCAAATTGTAAATGGTTCAAATTTTAAATTGAAATCTGTATTTCATGTTTATTTAGATAGGGTATTAATTTAATGGAAGTCTTTAAGAACAACCTCAAGTTTAGTTCAAGAGTTAATAAAACGGTTACGTTTCTAAAATAATCTGTAAACCTAGTTCAATACCATTTTTTTATGTTTAAGGCATTCTAGTGCTCAGAATAAATCCACTCTGTAAGGAAAATGTACGTTAGCCCAGGAATCGTCAATCTGCGGCTGATCTTATACTTAAAAAACCCCGAATACGAATACGTTAACCCAGGGTCATCAACTTTTGGCTGGTTAATTACTACTGATCTAATAAAAATCGACCCCGAATAAATCCAGTCTGTAAAGGAAGTGTACTTAGGCCAGGGATCGTCAACCTGCGGTCCGTTAGTTTGCTTACCCTGATCTTATAAATCAACGGCTTCAAATAAATCCTCTCTGTGAAGTGAGTATACTTTAGCCCAGAGGTCGTCAACTTGTGGCTGATTTGCTTCCCGTGATCTAATAACAAACGATCTCTAATAAATTTACTCTCTAAAGAAAGTGTACTTTAGCCCACGGATAGTCAAACTGCGACCCGCGGTTTGTTAGTATGGTTCCCCTGATCTTATCAATAAACAACCCTGAATAAATCTCTCTGTGAAGTGACTTTACTTTAGCCCAGAGATCGTCAACCTGTGGGTGGTTTGCTATCCCTGATCTAATAACAAAAGACCTCGAATAAATTCTCTCAGTGAAGTGTGTATACTTTAGCCCAGAGGGCGTCAACTTGTGGCTGGTGCTATCCGTGACCCCGAATAAATCCACTCTATAAAGGAAGTCTATTGTAGCACAGGGATAGACAAACTGCGGCCCGCGGTTTCCTAGTTTGGTTCCCCTGATCTTATCAATAAACGACCCCGAATAAATCCTCTCTGTGAAGTAAGTACACTTCAGCTTATGGAAGTGTAAACAGGGACGCGTAAGGTCTGCAGACACACAAATAAGAGTAACGATAGATACGTTGAAAAACAAAACAAAAATTTATATTAAAAAAAGTTCGTCGGCACATGCGACAACGGATTCATTTGTAACAAAATTAATATCGAAAGCGAAGATCTATATTAAAATCGCGAACTAGTTAGTTTTGGTTATAACCACTTCTTATAATGAGGCGCTATATGTTTATTAAAATAATTTACATTCGATATAAGGTGGAACATAGATCGTCATAAATTTCGTTGAAAAATGTTTGAATTTTGATAATAAATATTGCATTGAAGTACTGATAATTAGTTATAAAAACAATCGCAAGCAGTTAAATAAACAAACACTGTACACATAATGGTTCACTCGACGGTTTAATAGCAAGAGCTTCGACCAACATCTCAAGAGGCTTTCCCTTGGACGTTGAGATCAAGGGCTATGTACATAAGGCGGCATTGTTTGAGGTCACCAAAGTGAGAAGCCCTAATAACTCTTCCTTTTACCATAATAACAAATATTTTCCCCAATCCATGCAAATGATAACTGCCTCATTGCTCTAGTGGTTAGCATGTTCGACTACAGACATGAGGTCCTGGGTCCCGTGTCAGGCCACTTCAAAAACCAATATTGAGTTTTCTATTAAGATTTTCTCAATATTTGCCCGAAGTTGGGAAGTTGGCGGTGTGATCCACCCTCATGCCTCGGAGAGCCTGTTCTCTCTCCGGTCGTGTCGGTTTTCCGTCATATCGGATTATGAAAGTGAAGAAATAGAGAGTGCACTTGTGTACTATGTCTGCTAATCCGCAGTGGAGCAGCGTGGTGGGTCTATATTCTAAAAACCCTCTCCCCTATGAGTTAGGAGGCCCGTGCCCAGCAGTGGGACGTTAATTGACTGCTACTTACCTTACCTTTTGCATATAAGATCCAAAAGTCCGCGTATGGCATCACGTGAGATTCTAAGCACTCACGAATGTACCTTTCAGCATTTAATGTTGGCAGCCGTGGTCCCGTAACAATCTCAAGTTGAGTTTTACCGCTCGCGGATATACCGCCCCAGACAGTCCATGAGCCACCGCCATAAGCAACCCTCTCTTCAAAGCAGCATTGTGCAAAACGCTCCCCCTTACGTCGGTAGACCTTCTTCCTTCCATCATTGCCATGTAACACAATTTTAGACTCATCAGAAAAGAGTACACGGCTCCAATGCTGCTGAGTCCAATTTAAATGAGTGCGCGCGAAATGAAGGCGCGCTGTTCGATGGGCTCGCGTTAGTTTGGGGCCATTAGCTGGCTTGTGTGGTACCATATCGCGTTCTTTTAACCTTCTCCGAACTGTTCGAGCGCTCACAGATACTCCGTGGAAGTCGCGAAGTTGGTTTTGTATCTCAATGGAGGTAAGGTGACGATTTCTCAAGCTGGTCGTCACGATGAATCGATCCTGCCTTTCAGTTGTGACCCGAGATCGTGGCCTTCCTTGGCGACGAACAAAGCCGCCAGTCTCTAGGTACCGCGAATAAACATTTCGGACCGCAGATCGACTTAAATTAAGTTGAACACTCACATTTCGTTGGCTGTGTCCCGCCTGGATAAGTGCCACAGCTTGGGCGGCGACTTCAGGCGAAGTATCCATTGATTATTGATAGCACCTTACCTTAATGGTAAGAATAAGTAATGTTTGTTGCAAAACCAATGAGAGAAATCACACTTTCATGAATTAAATCCGAGAAAACCAATAAAATCAAGTTTTTTTTATTATTCGATTGTTTGTTAACAACGAACAGGCTCCAAATTGTCTTTTGTATCTTTAAATTCTGTGTTCGAAATTCAAAAAAAGACTATTGAATGAAATTATGAATGTGCCAGGTTCAAAACTGCATAAAAACTTTTTGCTCGACCTAATATCAAATTTTAGCTAGGACCAAACGAAGCTGAAAATGCAAGGTGGGCCAATAGATGTGTCCAGAAGTATATAACCACTGCCTACAATGATATTATTAAGCTATAAATAGTTGGACTCGATCGAGTTGCATATGAAAATTCAAGGTCACATAATGTAAACTTATAACTAATATGATCAAAAAGTAACTACTCAGTTTCCTGCCCGTTTCTTCTTTGTAGAATCAACTGTTATCTTTTCACTTTAAAAATCAAAGTGTATTCTTCCCCGAAATAACATCATGCGCAATTGAGCTAATTTTCAATGGTCTGCACTACAATTTACTTTCTGTTGAATTTTTTATGCTATTTTTACGTATTACATTTTTTCCACATAAAATTGGTAATTTTCTTATTAAATCTTCCAAATGACAAACTTGTAAGCACTTGTAGACTATATAACTAAGTACACGACTGGTAAGTCGTAACGAAGTTTAATTGGCTACAAATTACATCTATTGAGCGACAATTGCTGCGTTCGTTTCACCTCAATTTTTTATGCCTTCTTAAAATGGTTTCAGTACAAGAAATTCGATGAAATAATTTTTACTGTTATATTTAACTAGCTTTTACTAGTCGCTTCGACTGTATTTAAATAAAATTTGCATTAATGAGTCTTTTGAAAAGCTAAAATAAACCTGAGTGCAAATAAACCATGCGCTTTGTTAAATGTTTGTAGAGTCATAATAACTCATTTCGTTTCTACATATTTTTCTTAATAATACCCGGCAGAGCTTGTTATATCTTCTTAAAGGCATTCTTGTACCGTTTGTACTTATATACTCTTAAAAATTCGACTACAAAACCGCATTTTTGTACGTTTATAAGACCTACTCTACGTTATTGCAATTGAAATTTTTATACCTTTTTATTTATATTTACATAGAAAACAGTACAATACTGTTAAATGTAACAATACTAGTTAAAAGATTTCAAAATAATGAATTATATATGTCGGAGAATAAGAGAGAACGGAGCGCATAAAGTACAGGGGCATAGGGTTCTCCGCCGACATCGTTATTAATTGGAGCCATTATTTAATTTCTTATTCTGTGGCCGTTCGTGGGTAATGTTGGTGCAATCAAACACTTTATTAATTAACTCGGATTATAATTCAATCACTTAATGTTACCGATATCAATTTACACAAACTCATTAACTAAACTCGTTAACTCCGGCCGACCGCCACTCGAGAACTGCCGAGAGACGGGCCGGACTGCCACTTATTGACTCTGCCCCCACGCCGATACACAAATGGCGCCAGCGTTCCACAGACTCTTGCACTTCGACATATACATATGTATATCTGCTGTCTATTTAACAAACACAGACATAAATTGAAGTTTTAATTCTTTTGTATAAGTGTGCAATTTCGGATCCAGAAAACATATAAAAAACAAGCATTAAAAATATAGATATCCTTACTCTGATAAAATTCTCTCCTCTTTGATCTATACAATGTATACTGGAACTGTATTTTATTTCGATCCAACCAAACCTTTATACAACCATATCGTTTTGAATATTTTTACTAAAAGATATATGCAGAACACCTTCAGTCATTTGAACGAAAGCAATATATGAAAAATCGTAGTGATCCTTTCACAAATAAATTTAATAGCTAATCATTTAGTGTAAGTTTAAAAAGGGTTAAATTTTGTTATAATTATCTCAGAAAAATTCGAAGATATAGCTCAATTATTTGCGAATTCATTTGTGATTTGGTAGTAAGACCATGAAAGTAGATGAATAAGAAGTTTGACCCTTTCTACTGCTCTCCCGTTCCAGACAATAAAACATTATTATGTAGTGAGAACTTTAGCTGCCGACAAATACTAGAATACGAAGTATGCATATACAAAAGCGGTGTTTAAAAACTTGCCGTCTATTAGTATCTTGATGTTTACCGTTCCAAGTGACCGTTAAAAAGTCACTTGAATTGATTTTATTTCTATTCAAGTGTAGACGCATAATCATTTATGACGAATAAAATATTGTATTTTCAAGCGATAAGATTTCTACAGCTCTGTACATTTCCACTGAGTTCATTCTATTTTTATTCTTTATTACGTAAATTTTTGCATAAATTGAGGGCAATATCCAAAATTTCAAATCAGATATCAATAAAAATGAGGAATTTATTTGGAAAAAGCTTTACATTATTATATTTTATCTATTATATATATGTAATGGTATAAATAAAACAAAATCTTCAGAATGTATTTAAAATATTAATATATGCTAAATTATATTTCAGAAATAAAAACCATAATCTAAAGTCCGAAATCAGTATAAATTACAAGATTAATTGATGTAAATTTGGCAAAACCGCGCTTTTTTATCAAGAAATCAAAAAAATTAATAAAAATATCTATTGGTACTTATTAAATATTCAATTTTTAACCCGATGAAATGACCCGTAGCAATATGAAATAAATGTTATTTGAGTCATAAAAGTGAAATATTTACAGATATCATTGAGTTTTTTCTAATCATCTTGTAACAATATTTATTTGCATATTAAAAGCCAGTTGACAGTAGACGATTTCTGTTTTCATAATTTAGTTATAAAAATATTAACTGTTTGTTTTGGGGTTCCTTGGTAGGCACAAAAAATATAATCACTAGTTGACCCGTGCTGACCTTCTAAGATCATTTTATCTGATTACTACTTTGAAGTAGCCTTTTCACTCGAAAATGTTTTTACGCACATACACCTTTTTTCACACTGGGAAATGCTTTTACGCACCCCAATCAGACCAAAAATCTTATAAGGAGCGTGAGACTCGTTGGCAAGTCAGAATACTCACTAAAACCCGGTGATACCCTCCACATTTTTTTGTGGAGCACCAGAGGATCGGTAGACGCTATCTACCTTGGCACTCTGAAAAATTCCTCTGGGAAACTTAAGAAGAAGGAATTTGAAGCGCAAATCTACGCCTCCTACCTCTCAACCTCCTGCCCGTAGTAAAGGAGCGTCCAGACCATTCTCCTTCTGCTTCTCATGTGCCTCCTTCAGCGAAACAACAGTTTTACAGGAGGAGGCCACTGCCTTTCACTCCCTATCAGATGTGAGCATTGCGCCAACTATGCCCTCCAGCACTGAATCCTCCAGTACTGGACCAACTTCCTCACTGATGCCCCGAATAAGTCCGACTGCAACGCCTAGTATCTCATTTCGTTCGGCGTTGAGACACTTTGAAGAAGCCTGCATTTATGTATGAACGAGTAACTACTCCCAACTGGCTTGACCGCTTCTCATGATTTTTGATCTAGGTGGATTCAAGAATTTTTAAATTGACAATTCCATTTTAATCCGCGCTGTTGCTTCTGAGTACATTGAAATAGTAATGAAGTAACTTTTCATAATTCATAGAAATAAATCAAGAGAATATGGCGTAGGCCACAGCTTTTCAGATCCTACCATTAACAAGCGCTGCCAATACAAGTAAAAGAGCTTAAAAAGCAATACAATACAAATGCTTAAACCAATTGCTTATCATGAACTATGCGTGAGTATGTAGTAATTAAGGATTTGAGGATAGTTTTAAAAACGTGGGACTTACAGTAAGGTGACTTCTTTTTAATGCTAATCTAGCTTAGCTGGCAGCAGAACTCATAGTATAATGTAAGAATGTAGAAAACTTCTTTTTTATCTATCTACCCTCTATCTGTTTCTTGAATGTAATAGATTGAAATAATTATAGACAGAGATATTTTAATAATAGCCAACATATAGTATTAATTAATGCTACCATTAACTAAGTGTGCAGAGAAACTTTGAAAACTTTTAATGATCCCTCATAAAATAGATACTGTAGTTCTTATAGTCCCACAAATAAGTACATGCAGACGAAGGTGAATGGATTAGTAAGACATTATATAAAAAACTACGGAACCGCTACGATACTGGCCAAATCGTGCAAATGAAGACAAGAAGTTTTATGATCGGTGATGTTATTTTAACGTCACAAATATATGTCTCGTGAATTATTTTGTCGCCGCCGTAAAATATCTTTGACATCATAAAAAATACCTAATTTAATTTGGCATAAATTTATTTACGAGGAAAGTAATATCAACACGATGGGTAAATATTATAAATTTTATTATTTCTTTAAAGTGGTGATAGGCCAGTGCTTGTATACCTAACATACTTCTTACAAATCGTAAAGTGGTTTTAATGATAAAATGGATATGTGAGATATCTCTGATAATTACAATAAGATCTCGACACATTTGCATAGAAATATCTCTGTTATCAGACCTTTGTGACTGAGACGTGAAACCTAAGACTTTTTCTATGTTTCACCCCTATAATTGGAACTATGTAGTTTAATAGTCCGAATAGTACTAAGCAAATTTATTGTCACGATGTGCTTGTTTACAAACACTCTAATTCCTTTCACTTTTATTATCTTTGTCAGTAATATCAGTATATACAGTATATATATCTCTCATGGTGAGATCTTCTAAAAATAAGTTATGCTAACCTGCATATTTGGAGAACTGATTAAATAAACAGCATTTATAAGGTCCGTTAAGGTTCCAATTATCCAGGTTTCACTCTATTTAGTCTATACTAATATAGATCGCTCGTAGTGATAAGACCACCTTTGTGAATTTTATCACTTAATTTTCTATTTTTTTTATTACCTAGTTGAAAGTAATTCCTTAAAGCTCAATGTGCTCATTTGAATTGTTATCAGTCTGTCCGTTGGTAACAAATTTACCATCGCTTCGAAAAGTTAATTCTCCCATAAAGAATCAGGTCAGAAATCTTAGTAGTAGTAGTAGTAGCAGAAAACCTAGCTTGTTTTAATTTTTTTTGTCTATTATTATGCTCAGATATGCAACTATAGTTAAATCAAACATTTATATCATTTCAATAATCTTCAAAATTATAATATACTTTTGTATCATAATGTTCTTGATACATTTCTTTTTATTTTTTAATGGTTTAAGTTTTTTTAATGGTAAATTCAAAATAGATTGTGATATATAGTTCAAATAAGTACGCTAAATCCAGCAAATTCTATCTAATATTATAAATGCGGAACTCTGTCTGTCTGTGACGCTGTCACGGCAAAACTACTGGACCAATTTAAATGAAATTTCCTGAGAAAGGAATATAATTAATTCTTGTTTAATACAACTATTCATTTAGCTTTTTTACCAATAAGAAAGTATCATACAATATATTACGGCAATTTCCTTACAATATTTGGAAAAAGAAATAATTACATATATTGTTTTACATCAGCAAAGAAAATGTAATAATCAAAGAAAACATCTTTACCATTTAAGAAACCATATTACAACTAAGAAAAACTCAAACGAGTTTATTGAGTGTGTTTTGCAAGAGAATGTTTTGGTTTTGACTATTATTAAAAAAAACTGACACTATTTTGGATTTTATATGTGATTTTTTGGATGCAATCATTCTATCATCACTCCATTATGTCAAATAACGACCACATTAAGTCAGGTGTTCATTTTTATTACGTTGAAACCCATTAAAGAGATATTTATTTCGATTTTATAGTCCTTTTTTTTGATTTTCATTATAAATTGCTAACAAGTCGCAAAACATCTAAGTATACTTTACGTATGATAATAAATACAGTATTTATTTCATCAATGAGACCGTTTATCGGGTAACTAACACTTTAAGTGTGATTTTTTGATTATTAAAAAAACTTTATGGATATAAAACTCCTAAAATAAATGTTTTTAATGTATATTTATTAGCATCGTAATTATAAGTAAGTCAAGTGTATAGTATCTTTCATATTTTCAGTCTTTAGTAAAATCCTTTTTTATTCATCCAATTTATGTTAACAGTCTTTAAAATATTAATATATTACAGCGCAATCTATTTACTGAAAGCTCGCGTAAATAGTTTCAAGATTTGGTAACTGTATACGTTTCTATAAAAAACTCCCATAAGAAACTAATATGATATTGTAATGTTGATGGTAACAAAAAAACAAAATACCCGACTGAGTTTGTTGTGGGCTCTTCTCAGATCAGGGCGCGAACCCTCCGAACCCACGTAACTTTAGATTCTAAGTCGTTCTTGAGTACCATTATCAGACGCACGTTAGACCTAGAGTGTGAAAAAGAAAAATATTATTTGACGATTCAAAAGTGCTGTAATATGCCTGCTTGAATAAAGATATTTTGATTTGATTCTTTCTGTAATACTTGTTTTAAGTTAACGAGGTAATACCATATTATATTTGATACTGTACTGTACCTTAACCTGTTAACCGGGAGTTCCCGTTTTAACCGACTTCAAAAAAAGGAGGAGGTTATCAATTCGTCTGTATTTTTTTTATGTTTGTTACCTCATATCTTCCGGCTGGGTGGACCGATCTTGATGATTTTTTTTTATATGAAAAGTGGTGCTCGTCATAGGGTCCCATTTTGTTTAAATCCAGTTCTGATGATGTCATCCATGAGAAAACCGGATAAGTCTTAAATTGACATTAAACATATGCGTGGCAAATGGACGCATAACTTAAGATCACGCCAACCGATTTCGATGATTCTTCTTTTATTGGAAAGGACATATTGCAAGGGTTGTTTTGTGATAGTTTGATTAAGTTCTGATGATGGATTCCATAACAAAGTTACGGAACTCTTCAATTCTTAGGAGCAAATTAAAGATGCCCGGCAGAATCTTACATAAGATCTCCGGATATTTGAGTCACCTACCGTAAAATCGGTATGGTCAAGTAATGTCGTAGTTAAATATGAAGATCAATGGAACTCCTCAACGGCTTACAGTAAGGGTGCGATTTATGGCAAAATATATAACTGTCTTTAATCAAATGGCAATGACCTTACGTTTGTTGCTGCATTGCAATATTTGAAAAGTGAATTATATGTAATGCGGTGGTAACAGAGTCTGGGGGGGAACTACCATATAAAAGACTGGAGATAGCGGGGTGACAAAATAACCGATCTGTAACATATAAGGTTGCGGGTGCCATCCCGGGTGTGGCGGTACCAATGTAGATTTCACTTTGTTAAGTTGTTTCATTTAAACGGTGCTGTCTCATATAAGCAACACTTTTTTAGGTGTTCAAACAAATTTGTCAGTGTACTCCAGATTCCAATTAACTTAAGAGAGTTATTAGTTACGACCACCACCAGGGGGAGTTCTAGGGGGCGGGGGCGGTCAGCCCCCCTATCGCCCCCGTCATCCAGCGTGTATAGCGCGGTCGGTCGGTCGGTCGGTCCGGCCCCTTATGACGATAGACTAGATTGATAAACCGGGGTTTTCCCTTACAGCGCACGATGCACTACGGTTACGTACGCCGGGACCATCATCACTTTCAAACGTAGGCAGCTCAGAGCCGTCACTTCACTCTGATTGTGCCTTGTAGATCTTGTCGCAAGGTAGCCCAACGGGTCCCGACCCAGACTCAGGCGAGCCTTGAAGGGATCGGAACGTGGGACGCGTGTCCCATTACTTAAGTGCCACGCCGACCAGAACGAGATCCCAAACTATCTTCATCCAATCCTGCTCCACAGCCCCCGAGAACACCAATTGAGCGGGCGACAGTAGCCACCTGTCGGGGCCCCCACTCTCCCTCGACAGCCGTTGTTAGGCGGCTTCCGCCGACAACCTGGAATGGTAAAGGTTCGACCGGACTCACGCCACATGTCTACTACCATAACCTAAAGCGCCCGCGAGTTCTTTACTCTGGTACCAAAAATCGATAGCACCGACAGCGCAGTTCTAGGGGTAAACCCCCAGTAGTAAAACGTTTACCCGGAAATAAAATTTTTAACAAAAAAAGAACCGCCTTTAAAACAGACTGTAAAAAATACGAGTATATTAAAGTACTCTAAAAAGTAAAAAATAATGTGCGTATTCTTTTTTAGAGTTCTTTGTATTCTTTTATTTGGAGTCCGTGTCGGTGTCGGTGTGTTGTACTTAGTTTAATTTTAATAGTATCACTTAAGTAGTTATGCAACTCTAATAACCATTTTATTTTCAAGAGCATGGGCTTATACATCTACCTTCATTCTCATTCACCGGTCATATACGTCCCATTGCTGGACAAAGGGCTCCTCTCTTAAGCGAGAGGCAATGAGTTTTAGTCCCACCCTAGCCTAATGTGGATTGGAGATTTCACATTCATCTTTCATTCGGTAATAAAGGACCAATCAAGAGGAAACCTATATTAATTTACAATAAAATAAAAATAACTTTCGGTTCCGCAAAAGTGTTTATAATATCCTCAAAGTTTAAAGATCGGGATATAGAATTTTCAATAGGCAGAATAGCCAAGTGGCATATCCTGTCTTCTCCCATGAGTTTCGAGAACCTCTCGGGTCGAGGGCCTGTGGCTATTCGCCAGCCTTAAGTTACGCCATTGGAAGAGAGGATTATTAGATCATAAACCTATCGAGCTGCTCCACGCGGATCAGCAGTCATAGTACACAAGTGCTCTATTTCTTCGCTCTCATAGTCTGATGTTACTCCAATTTGACACGACCGGGTAGAGAGAACAGGCGCAGGATAAACAGCTTCCCTTCCCAACTTCGGGCAAGTATTGAGAAAATCTTAATAGGAAACTCAATATCGTTTTTTGAATCCCGTACAACAATTTTAAACAGGTCCCGCTGGTCCCTAAATGTACAACAATTTTAAACAGATTATATTTTGCTACCATACTTCGGTAAAAATTTGCAACGCAGTGATAAAATGAATTCCGTAGAGTCGCGTGTGTATGCGAAAGTGGCCATGGGAATCTTATGTGTAGAACAGTCTCCATCGATTGACAGTTGACATGCCACCGTTAATATACCAAACGTTAAATATAAACAAACGAAAATATCCCTTTTTCCTTTTGTGACAATGACTAGAATCCTTTAGCAATAGTAAAAAGTTCAAAGTTTTCCGTTAACTGTACATCACGATAAAACATTTCACACGGTGACTTCTTCAGCGAGACAATACCAATATTGTCTCCGATATTAATTTACAGTTACGAAATGTCGATTATTTATATTATATGTGAGGTGGTTTCATCATTAATCAAACGACTTAGTTTTATTGTGTTTTTTGTTAAACACTTTATCATTGTAATAGCTTGTAAGACGCTAAATGAAGCAAGTGACTTAAAAAATAAAGCAAGAGAAGCGCTTACAACTGAACGTTTGAATATAAATACCGCTACATAATATATACATATGTTTAAAGAATAGTAATAAGATTTTTAAAAAAAGCTACTGTTACAAGGGAACCGCTTGAAAATTAAACAAAATAATTAAACTAACAAATGACTTAATAACGTTTTGTGAACCCACCGGGTCATTTTTTATTATTTTCAATGCATTTTTAACTTAAGAAAATGTAGAGTTGTCTGGATTCTACTATGTCCTCTACTAATATTTGGAAAAGTGATAAGTTAAAAAATAATATTACTCAGTTTCTTATAATGAACCGTCATCGCAAGATTTAATTTAAAGTTAGTGATAAAAATACTAACAATCTTGTTAAAGGTAAACCTAGTAGGTAAACTTTTATATTACGAAGTGTTACTCATGGGAGATAATTTATCTCCCTATAAAACAAATTAAAAAATGTCTGCATCAAATCAATGACACTTAATATGCTGCATAAGTGACGAGGGAGATAAATTGGGAAATTACAAGTTTTTTTTTATTGTTGCCAGGTTAGCACACAACGGTGATCACACCTGAGTATAACTGATGATACAGCCCAAGATTGAAGCGCGCTAATCTGGTAAGAGGCAAATTACCTCACATGGTTTTTAGACAGCATCGTACCGGAACACAAATCTCTTTGATTGCCGTTACGTATTTGCTGGTAGGGTGGTAACAAGCCAAGGCCTGCCACTGGGAGAGACAATTTAGAAAATGCTATTTCCTAAATTTTACCTATCGGGGATCGAACCAGAGCTCTCTATTAGTAAAGCTAATACCCGAGTCCGTCACAAGTACTTTAATTTTATTTGAATTTGTATAATATCTAATCTATATATAGTCTAGATGCGGTTGAACATAGGGAATACAACTTTTATCCACAACACATATCAACCCCATAACTTTTTTTTTGTCGCTGGGAAATGCTTTTAAGCACTGGCTCCGACCGTGTGTCAGGAGTGTGGGACTCGACGAACAAGAAGGTCTCGCAATAGCCACATAACCTAGCGGAACCCTCTTCATCCATGAATGAAGCACCAGGGGTTCAACTTTCGCATTCATCCCCGATGTCTCGGATGAATCCAACTGAGAGTTCTCGGCGACGGAAGCACTTACGCTAGCAGACACTGCCTTGTAGCCCGCCTCTTCCTGCGGTGTGAGGGAGCATCCATTGCAATCTCCCTCTCTCGTTCGTGAGCCTCCTTCAGTGAGATGATCGTCTCACAGAAGCGGGCCACTCCTGCCCAGCATCTCTCACTAGAGAGCATCGTGCCCTAAACAATGTCCAGTAAGAGCTCCGCGCTGATCAGCGCAACCAAGAGGTGACGCTGAGGTCCCCAGGCTGCACAATCTGCCAAAGTATGCTATGCCGAGTCGATGGCAGCACCGCACTCATGGCAGGCCGGTGACTTCTCGCGACCAATTCTGTGCAGGAACTTTCCGATACATCCGTGACCGGTCAGAACCTGCACCAATCTGTAGGTGAGCGACCCGTGCTTCCTTGAAAGCCATTGTGTGAGGGCGGATTGCCTCCACAGTGGCCACGCCCGCTACTGGGGTCCTAAGATCCTCTTTCCATCGTATTATAAATAACTGAAAACCCGCTACTATAATTTTAAAAAATTACACAGCTATTTCTGTTCTAAGTTAGAATTCTACCAGGATACTCGCGAAAATTTGCTCTCCATGGTTTTATACCAGACCCCTTTTGTCCTGGATCTTTCATCATGATATGATTTCCATAAGCTTCATATCAAATAATTTACTTTCGTAAGAATCTCAGAATAAAAGGGTCTGATAGGCAAATCATGTCCAATAGTATCACCCAGTTCAGCAAGCCTGTCCGCCTCCTCAGTTCCCTTTATACCTACATGTGCTGGAACCCTCAGCAATCGGTCATTCCGGCAGAAATCATTAAATAAGAAAATCTGACCTAAATTCTGGGACATATCCTATAGGGGTTACGAAAGTAATTTATTGACTGTATTTATAACCTTTTGTACTAAAGATATATATTTTTGGCAACATATTTCAATAGTTATATAATTAAAAAAAAACTACGTATAATCATCGAAATTATGAAAATGTCAAAACGTCTAGTTGATACTTACGTAATTTCTATCCCAGTAGAAAAAAACAAATGTAACAGCTCTCTAATTAGAAATTCCTGGTAATGCAATACTGTTAAAAGCAATAAGCGAAAATAAGTTGCTGTTAACATTTATTTCTCATTCAAGTAGCACAAAAAGTCACAAAACATTAACACCACTAATTCCCGGTTAAAAATATATGAGCGCACTACGTTAATGAGACGTCTGTTGAGATTAATAGTTTTTTATTTTCTAAAAGAGCTTTTACAATTAACTTGGAGTCGCGTTTGTAATAATATTATAATATATATTAAAATAGCTGTTCGTTAGTCTTGCTAAAACTCGAGAGCGGCTGGACTGATTTGGCTAATTTTGGTTTTAAATTATTTGTGGAAGTCCAAGGAAGGTTTAGAAGATGAGTGAATATGAAAAAAAGCCTGGAATTTACTAAAAACTACATTTTTGCCTTGATCCTACTCTTACCTGCCAAACACTTAATTTAATTTAAAAGTGACTTTTTTGTGTTTAATTGTTGAAACGTTATGTACGTTTTGTCGTTCAGAAATCTAATTAAATTTAATAAAATAAATTGACAATTTCATTTGTTTTTAACATTTGACATTGACAACCAATAATTTCGGATCGGAATCTGTTTGTAAGCTTGCTTTTGACCACATCTATTATTAATATTGAAACATTCTGGAGTTAAAATCCAGCTTTTTTATTGATTCTGAGGCGGTATGAAGTTTGCCGGATCAGCCTTAAATATAATAATTATATTGAAATTCTGATAATAGAATACATATTTGTACATATCGATATTATTATAAAAAATATAAATGCACTTATAGGTAATAGAATATGTATATAAATTCAAAATCTAAGTAATCTTTATTTAAGTAGGCTCCAAGAATTCTTATGAATCGTCATTAGTCTGCCGGTTGGTAGCAACTGTACCATCGGTTTGAAAGTTGATTCTACTGAGAAGAAACCGGCAAGAAGCTCGGCAGTAACTCTTTAAAACTAAACACTTAACTTAAACAGTTCTCTTTTAGATGACATTGTGTAACATTAAGCTTCTATGTGCCACTGGAATGAAATCCAACATTTCTATTCGTTAAATATTCTTCAAAGACCGTTAAATGTGTTTCACGTATTTCTTATGTAACATTTGATTTGTGTATTATTTTTATTATTTGAACCCATTAAGTTACCTATTACTTTTTAAAGTGATATGTTTGGTATTTGAAATCTGTATATCTTATTAAAAGACTTTTCTTGACTCAATATGTTATTTGATTAATTAAGCCTTTTAGCTTAAAGCTTTTGTAAATCTTTTGTGTATAAATATTTAACATTAAGATAAAGTTTATATATAACAAACATTTAAAAGTCTAAATCAAAGTTTTTCAAGATGTTTAAGGAAAACATTTATGTATGAAAAATGTATACATATTTATTTCTTCTATAGTTATCATAAACTCATCAACAGCGAAGCACAGCATAGTTAGCTGGTATCCTTAAAAAAGTTTACTTTAAAGCTTTAACTTCAACATTAGCTTATATTTAAGATACTTATTGAGATATGAACGGTTTCTATGTAGATTAATAAGAAAATTTTGAAACATTATACATCAACATTTACTGTTTACTATTAATTATCGATGGTATATTCGTATGATTTAATGATTATATTACCCCATTTTGCTTACAAACCATGTTATTAAAAGTCTGTACTACAAAAATTTGGGATTTATCCTTGACTCGTATACGTAGGGGCCTTAAACTACCTTAAATTTCCATAACACACAAAAATGTCTAACACCACGATGAAGCAATCAGTGTAAAAGCATTCTTACATATTACACGGTACCCAAAACTATTTCTGTTAATGATTGATGATTTCAAATTATATCTCAATAATTTCAATTAAAAAGTTCTTCGTTATTTCGTTTTTTTTATATTCACGATCATTGCGGCGTGAATGGAATTAGAGACAATGATTTACAAAATTTAAATTATGTGGTCCACTCTCTAACCCTATCATTTAGTTGTTTAATAATATCAAATATTTTTTGTGTATAAAAGGTATGTCAGTTACGGTGTATCGCAAGGGAATAATATGGTCAAAAATATTAGCTATTTAGGCCTATTTTATTGACGGATGTTGGGTTAAAGATACTTAAGTTTTTTAGACTCTAACAATTATTTATAAACGCTATAAAACTGTGTTTATATTGCAGTTAAATGTTTCTTACTGATTTTTTTATCGCTGACAAGTTAGAGTATTATCACACCTGGTGGTAAATACACTCTGAGATGGAAGCGCGCTAATCTGGTCATAGGCAATTTACCTCTTAACCTGTCACTGCCCAGGAGTCGGAAGTACTTTTAGTACCTCATATCCGGACACTTGTTTTGTAGTTTTTTGATAGGAGTCCTTAGACTTAGAACAATAAGAGTTATATTTTTGAGAAACTAGTAGAACAAGCTTCACAATGATGTATAAATAATAAGCTTTGTTTTTTAGTTATAAAATTCGCAACGGTTTTATTACAAGAGAATTTATTTTTCCAATAAATGCTGCCTGAGTCATAAATGAAAATATAATGTTTTGTTTTTATTTTTCTGGCATCTAGAATATATTTACTACGTGATAAAACTGTACAATACACATGTACTACTAAAACACTTACGAATTTTATTTTATTGCGTACTCGTAATTCTTACCGAATGGAGACTTTCCGATTGTGCAATTTTTTTCGGTTGTGGCAACAATGAATTTGAGCTTATTTTGTACAAATTTCGCTAATAATCCATAGACACCCAATTTGCAATCGAAGATGGGCTTTATTACACTGACATGTATAGTTGGTTTTAAACTTAAATTTTCGTGGTTTATTAACATATTGACTTTGAACGGGTACATACCACGACGGCTTTTTTTAATTTTGCCGATATTTCGACTCAGTTGTATGAGTCAATGTCACGATGTTACTACTGTGGGCGGTTGTGTCAAGCTGTCAAGGACATAATCTGTCTACCCTACGTCTGATCCTTTTATTTTTCACGGCACCCACANTTCAATGGCCTCGCGAACTAATCTCGGCATATAATGGCGGTCCGTGGAAAGAACTTTCGGGCTATGAAGTTCTATCCAGTGTTGAGTTCCCTGCTGCAAAATGTGCTCCGCGAGCGCAGAATTTTCTATGTCGTTGTGACGGCATTTATGTGTTTTGACACACGAGTTGCTATGGAACGCTTCGTTTGCCCAATATAAGACTTCCACAGTTGCAGTCAATTTTGTAAACACCCGGCCATTGAAACGGTAAACGATCCTTCGTAGATCTTACCATGTTTATTATCCTGGGCAACTGGGTCGAAATATCGGCAAAATTAAAAAAAACGCCATCTTGGTATGTACCCGTTGATATAGTCAATATGTATACTTTGCACGCACGCATTTTTAATTTTCAATTAGAACAGGTAGTTCCCGAGATTACCGCGTATAAACACTCTTAAAATATGGAAAAATGTTAAAAAAAATAAATTTACATCAATTAATATAAGCCAGAATCGCCAGCAATTTACACTAAATATATTACTTGACAAAAATTCATTTGCTTGGGCGGTCGGACGTTTCGCCACTTAGCGTAATGGTGTCGAGAAATTTTTGACAATTAGATGATTTTATACCTTCACTTTGCTCTCAAATGCAACTCACACTGAATATTGTAACGTATATTTTGGTTCCCCAAAGGAAACCAATTCTTTTAAGAGTCACGTGGTCGAATTTTGAGGATATACAGTTCTTATTATTAATCCTAAAAAAAAAAGTTGTTAAAAATCATAAGAGTGCTTTAGATAGATACAAATACTTTATTGCATATTAAAAATATAAGAACTTATCCTTAAAATTTATAATCGATACGATTAATATATAAGTCATGAAGAAACCTTTATATCCCTGGAGCTATTTTGGTATATCTGTAGTTTAGTAGGTATGGGTTCTAAAAACTTCTCTGCTCAACATATAATGAATGTGTTATTCAAATCACTTTAGTTTTGTCTTTATACGAATATATATCTAATACTTCTGTACGTGTGTATGTTTCAGAACACAATTTTGATTATATGTATCTGTTCAAGTCGATTCAACAATAGTTTAGATTCACAATTCAAACCAATAAATAACGGATTGTCCCCATATTTCTACCTTGGGTCCTGACATTTCTGAATATTATGTTTTTATTTAATGTTTAAGTTCAATAAATAAAGTTACCAGTAGTACTATCCGTGGGGACCCGTGTAAAATATGTCATCAAGGATTACCGTATCGATTGGTTCAATTTAAATAACAATAGACAATATTAACAATAAATCTACGAGTCTAAAGAGAGTGTAAAGGAATAGAAGAATATACAATAAATAGCCAACTAAATTTAATAATGACCCGTAAAATTTACTTGTTTAAATAGTCTTATATGTTCAAACTGAAAGGTGACATTTAGTTATTGAATCAACCGATCAGCGACCGAATTCTCCCAACTCGAAATAACAACATCAATAAAGTTTATGGAGCTGTTTATTTTATGTAAATTTTAAGGAGACGATACCGATATCAGTTGTAATTAAAATGTAACTGAATAGAATGAAGACTTTTATCTTCTGCAATAATTTAACACAAAATATACATATACCAAAAGGTATATGAATAAAATTTTACTTTGTTGACGTTATTAAAAATAACGATATAAATTTGATAACCAAAATCTGAATTTTCTTTTCTCAAGTAGGCTCAATAACCTCTTTTTTAACGTTATTAGTCTATCGGTTCGTAATCAGTTGTTCTACTGAAAATAAATCGCCAATAAATTCAGTAGTTCTATCAAACATAGTTTTTTTTATGTTAACAAAGTATAAGAGGACATTAGGTTTCAGCTAATATTTAATATTTTTAAATTTAAATAATATTCAATATTATATATATTCTGTATCAGAATATTTTTGACATAAATTTCTTAAAGTTATGTAAATTTTAAATCCAAAACTAATTGTTAAAATGTATAATCACAAGCGTTAAAATTGTTTTTGATGGGATATATGACTATCTTTAAGATATTGTCTTTCACAGGTTACTGCTATGACATCTTAGACTGTATCATCACTTACCATCCGGTGAATGCCAACCTGTATACAATAAAAAAAGATTGAAGTGAATAAATTGTATGAATTATCACAACCGTGCGTTAATTGCTATTTCAATCGTGCCTAATCAAGCTTTTGTTTATAGCATATTAAACTTTTACGTAATAACGAAATATTTTTCATTCGAACATTCTATAAATTCCAAATTTTCATATGACTAGTTTTAAAACAGACACTAATGTATGTCCCGTTTTTGAAACGCGTTTTGTTGCCAAATCAGCGTAAAAAGTGGATAATAAAGTACCCACTTTTGAAGATATTTATTCGACCGTTGCCAGTACTAAATTACATTTGAAAAGAAATACTTTTTCTAGTGCCCGTGAAGTGTGTAACATGCTCTCTAAAATATGCTGTTTGTTAGGGTTGCCACGAAGCATGTTTTAAAATTTTCAATCGTGAATAAACTTTTTTTAAATAGTTTTTTACGTCGCTTATATTGTTTCATTCATCTAACGCGTATTACATTACAGCGCGAGTGGGGGTAAGAGAAAGATGCTCTGCAGAGCAGCCAAGGCCTATATAGTAGCGTCTCCGGCACGTATAGCCTATACGTGCCGGAGACGTTTCAAGTGCATTGTGATTTAATAAAACATACGTTTTTATAAAACAGATTCAAATGCAATATTTAACAGTTATTTGATGACATTTTATGTTAATACCGTTTTAATGAGGACTTCAAATTTTTAGCTTCAATATTTTTTTGTTTGTAAACGAGTTTGACGACCTCACTAGCTGGTGACAGGCTTCGGCAGACATTTTGGTGCGATGCTGTGTAGAAACTATAAGGTATGTCGCCTCTTACCAAATTAACGCGCTTCCATCTTAGACCTTATCATCACTTACCATCAGATGAGATAACAGTCAAGCGCTTAACTGTCAGCAATATAAAAACAATTTTTATTAATTTACCATAAAAGTTGCTATGTGACAACCCTATACAAAAAAGTTGTGTTGTTTAACAACTTCCACAAAAGAGCATAATTTGTAAAACGCAACATTTGGCTAGAATTTGTGCTTAGTAATTTCGACGAGGTCCAAAAAACGGTGTTTTATTTGACATTCTTTCTTTTAATATAGATTACCCGTTACAAACTGGAGTCTTAAGAGCTCGTACAAGAGCTAACATGCACTTTTTTCACATCTATTTACTTTCAAATAATGAGTTACAATATTGTAGATATGAGAGAAACATCATCAAACTTACTTATTTTTTGTTAATTTTATTATATTTTATTATGAAAAACGCATTGCTATTCAATCCAGACTATCTTTCATATTCAAGAGCTTTTACTCAAAATAAAAATCGTACGAAAAAGTTGTTATATAAATAAAATTATTATAGAAATACTCTTTCAGTATAATAAAAAGGAGACATATTTATAATGGAATATTTAAAGAAAGCTCTGCGTTCGTTTCTGAAAGAAAACATTAAACGTACAAACGTTTTTAACTTATAATTTTCTACATTAATCCTGTCTGTAATAGAACCTAGCACCTTTGATAGCGAAGCAAGTGGTACTATTATAATGATAACGAAGGCTGTTATATATATACGAGTAGTTGACACGGGCTCTTTATATATATATATATATATATATATATATATATATATATATATATGATACGATACGATATGCTACGATAGTTCTGTCTGAACTCGGGCAATCAGAAACAAAAGCATCTCTTTCTTTTTATGTTGTAATGTATTTTAATCATAATCTATTTCGCTTCTCGGTAACTGACGTAACAAAACATGCGTAGAAATAACACATATCATTCATATACACACAACATATCAGTTATAAAGTGACCGCTACTAATGGTGCGTGTGTCGCGTTGAAGGTTCGTAACGTTTTTGTGGTATTTTATAAACTGTGAGTGTTTATAAGTGATTATTTGTGTTTTTCATTATATAAATGATGTGAAAAACAATGAAAACCTTTGAGATAAGTTTTAATTTTTAAGATATGAGCATATAATACATAGGAACATGTATGCCTATCTATTAACACTTTATGCATTAACCCATATGTTATCTGTAAGTGCTAGTCTGTAAGGTTGCCTGTAATATAAGGCCGTCATTGCACAAAAATGTTGAAAAGTCTTTATTGTACTGTATTTTGTATTGTAATACAAAATACTTTATTGCACAAAAATTAAATCTTATACAATACATTGTATATAAATACAAGACGGACTTTTTTCTCTATCTCAAAGTTTAGCGCAATATGACGCTACACCGGTCTTAATTTAATAAAGAAAAGATTACATTGTATAGTTTAACTATTAGCAAATATTTAAATTTGATAGTCTTTCGTAAACATTTAAGCCCCAAGAGCCACTTAAGCGTCACAGCCAACGGGGCCAAAAGAAAACTCAGCTAGACAAACTAAGAGTTTAGAAGTTTTTCGAAGTAATTCACATTTTTAGCCGACATTTATCATAAATTGCTCAGAATTTACAAACAGTAAGTCGTAAATAGGTCACACGATAAATGAGTTAAAATCTGACTCCTTAACTAGATACCTATCTTTAGGTTATTAAGCAAATGATATTCAAACAAATAGTAAGGCAATGGATAACCATTAAGTGATGGTGATATTTGATATGACGTAATGCCTTCATAATGCAAATCAATCGTGCGTTACTGGTTATCAAACAAACTGATCATGAAAATTAGTCTTAATATATTCTAACACTTTATTAAGTTGCTGTTAAGTAAATTTAAACTGGACTGAGTAAATTGTAAATATAGAGTGCGTCAATAGTTTCCTGTTGGATTTTTATTTAAAAATTCTTGCTGCTTAATGATATATCCTATCTTTCCTACGTCAATTTTAAATAAAAATACTCTACAGGTAATGAAAGATTTTTTTAAATCGCTTCAGCAATTTTTTCTTTGATTATTATAAATTGTTAAAAACAAAAACAATAATTCAAAATACAAAACCTTTCTTCTATAATATAAGAGAAGAAATTTATTTGTAATACTTTATTGTCTCAGACTACTTTATACACAACATTTGACGTAGATTATTAGAAAGCTCGACTCGGGATACATTATTTGCTTTACATTGACATTTTTAACATTACATACATTTGTAACATTATAATAAAATTACACAAAACAATACGCTTTGACCCCCAGACTGCAAATCAAAGAAAATCCAAGCCAATTATCCCCACAATCGTTACAAAAACAACCTTTGGTTCTAGACAATTACAAATGATGTCGTGTCTCTTATATAATAAAATTAATAAAGTATTGGACATTTACTCACTAACAACATATGAATGTAAAAATAAACTTACAGATTGGCTACAAAAACTATCATATAATGAGACTGAAAAACTTTCGTTGGTCATGACGTAGGCTATACATTATTTCTGACAGAACATGCATATAATCACACACACACACACACACGCGCGCGCGCGCACATACACACGCACGCACACCCACATGTTTGCATGGTCTTTCATTAACATAACACACTGATTTTCAATGAATTAAATAATTTATTTGCAAACTACAAATGTTATATTACATTTAATGTCTCAAAACACCTGACAACTAATCTGTGTAGAGTCCTCCTAATACAGGTTTTCTTTTAAACTTACAAGGAGGTCACTGCCTATAATTGTTGATGAAATAAAAAATGTAATATGTAATGTAATGTAAGATTATATTATATTAAACAAAAAAAAATTTTAAATTCGTTATATCTTTGCAATGTTTGTCCGATTTTAATTATTAAAAATGTATTTTACAGGTATTAAAACGGTCTTTAATAAAATAGTATAAGAATTAATGCAGTGGTATAACTAATATAGTTTGGTTATTGTCGGCACTTTTATTAACTTTTAAAATGTAAAAAAGTTATAGTGGCATAATTACAGTAGTTGGACATATGGTATCCTTTTATGGTAGACTTATATGAAGATATTAATACCTTCTATTATTTGTAGAACATTTTTTTGTTCTATCATCAACTCTTTCCGCAGCGCACGCGATGACACATTTTTTGTGATCAATTTTTTCACACCTTGGGTTACATTAATGCATTTTTCTTAAGGATCCATATTTCTTTGAGAGAATAATATAGCCTTTTTTTTAATCGGTCCAGTAGGTTTCATATGAAAACGTAACATACATACATACATACATACTTACATACATACAAAAACACAAATGTTTCCTCTTTAAATATTATTTAGTTTAGACAAGAAGTCAGAAAGTTTTAAGTACTGAAATTGATGGCAAATTAACTCTAGCTGTTCAGTTTACGATATAATTTTTACGCAAAACAAATCCGCAGTGCTATTTGACAATAGTATTAAAGGAGTTATGAGGCTTGTAAACATGCGGTAATTCTCGCAGAAGTTCTTCAATTATTTGTGTTTGTTCACCTGAGGCAGGCCACCTTTACGTTTTTAAGCAACCATTACTTCTGAAGGACGTCCTTGGATATGTCTGAGATGTTTTCGAGGACCTAAAATGATTTCTTATGACGGCTTCTTTGTTGTTCAATTAACGAAATAGATATTAACACATTGTAATTATACCTTATGGCACGTTAGGGAATAGTTTTTATTACGCCTTACAACGTACGTTTAGATCCTTATTTTAGTAAGTCATATTAAACGTAGAATTCTTGTTTGTAAAATCGGTTTACGGACGATAATTTTACGTCATAAGAAAACGTTGATGAAAAATTGTTGTTGTAAGAAACAATGGAATTAGACCGATCGCGCCTCTCTATCGCTCGTTCTGCGCTCTTACTTGCATGCTCGGCTTAGGCGAAGGCCTCTACACGAAGTAGTTAGAATATTAAAGCTACACGGTTAGGTGATACAAGTCGTCTTTTACGTAACTCCCACTTTGCAGACGGCTGTAATGCGACATGCGATAAATATCGAAGGATAGAAAATTGCGGAAGTATTTATAATAACTGGTTATAATTTTAATTTACTAAATAATAATATATGTAATTTGACCGCCTCGGTGAGACAATGGTACGTTCATTAGCGAAAGTCCTAGGTTCAATTTTCGGGTCGCATGGAAGGCTTTATTCGTGACTAATTACCACCCTCCTAGCAGAGATGTACCGCCAAGAAAAAAAATGCGTAAAATGCTTAAATTACATCTAATCAAGTTAGCTCGATTCCATCTTTGTCTGTAACATCGCTTACCGTCAAATAACCTGTCAGCAATAAAAAAGAAGTTATAAATGCGTGCGTACAAAGTACACATGTCAGAAGTGAAACTTCTTTGGCAAAATTATTTATATCTATAGAAATCCAAAACTTCAGATTTCCGAGACTGAGAGAGAGGGAAAAGGGAAGATAAGTTAGGAATTTAATTGTCATTAAGTGTCGAAATAAATTAAAATCTCAAATGACGAATTGTAAATGCCACGTGTTTTTTGTCAACATTAGAAATAATTAATTAAATTTTGTATTTGACTTTAAAATTTAGAAAAGAAAATTTATGAAATATTTTATGAAAAATAGTATATTAAATTATTAAATGACGAACTGTAAATTTAAATGCCACATGTTATTTGTAAGTATTAAAACTACCTAATCTTCAAACGAATCAGCAAAAAAAAATAATAATGCAAATCTTCGTGACGCTAATTACGCTTTTCATCCGTAAAAAAATTACCGTCATGGGCCTAAAGAAGTTTCACTTCAAAAATATATAATATCATGCTTTGTTCGAGGTTCCAAGTAAATATTTGTTAGTTCTTTTATTGCTGACAAGTTTGCACTCGACTGGGACCACAACTGATGGTAAGTGATAATACAATCTAAGATGGAAGCTCGCTAATCTTGTAAGAAGCAATTTACTTCTCGTGGTTTCTACACAGCATCGTACCGGAACACATAATTAATTGCATTGCGGTACGTTTTTACTGGTAGAATGGTAACTAGAAACTTCCGAAATCGACGGGGGAGTCTCGCTTGAGAGCATTGTAGGTACGATAGTCTCAACTGAGAGATGTTGTGCGGAAGTGACCTTCTTCTGCGAGACTGTAGTCTTACTAAAGGAAGCCCACGAGCTAGAGCCCATCTGGGGCACCAAGGAAGAATGCGTAAGCTGACTCTCTGGTGTCTTACTTACAGAAGCAGAGGTTTCCGTTGGGTTTTAGTGGGTATTGCGAAGCCTCCTCCCTCACCAAGTCCCACACACCTGACCCATTGAGGTCGGGGTAAGTGCGCAAAAGCATTTTTAGCGCAAAAAATGGGCCACGGCCGAAGTCTCTTACCAGTCCAGACTTAGATAAATTAGAAAATATTTATATTTAATCGCATCTTCTAAGGTATCCATTAAGGATACAGTTATAGAAATACTTCTTGAATATGTCGTCTAATTACTATATTAAGGCCGGCACTGTTAGTTACCAGTTCGTGTTAATTTCCTATACTGTTGTTAAATAACAGGTCTAGACACCAGAGTCATCAGCGGACACACTTGATTACATATCAAAATACACATTAGGTTAAACTAAATTGCATGTCAGGATTCTATTTAGACGGCCTCGCTAACGTAATTAAATATATCTTGTTATATTTTCTTGTATAAGTATCTTGTCTATCTGAACTAATATTATAAAGAGACATTTTTGTTCTTGTATGTTATGTATGACTGCCTCATTGATCTAGTGGTTAGCATGTTCGACTACAGACTTGAGGTTCTGGGTTCGAGTCCCGTGTCGGGCCAATTCAATAATCGATATTAAGATTTTCTCAATATTTGCCCGGAGTTGGGAAGTTGGCAGTGTGATCCACCCTAGTGGCTCGAAGAGCACGTTAAGCCGTTGGCCTTGCACCCGATCTCTCTCCGGTCGTGTCGGATTCCCGTCACATCGGACTAGAATGAAGGAATACTGAGTGCACTTGTGTACTATGTCTGCCAATCCGCAGTGGAACAGCGTGGTGGGTCTATGCTTTTAAAATACCCTCTCTCATACGAGTGAGGACGCCTATGCCCAGCAGTGGTACGTTAATGGGCTGCCACTTACACTTAGTTTATGTATGTATGTTTGTATCGTTTTCACACAAAAACTAGTACACCGATCTCAAAATTTTTTTCACCATTAGAAAGATACATTTTCATTGGGCGATATAGGCTAATATGACTTTCACAAAAATATAGAGATCTCTAATAAAAATGTATTAAAGCTGAACTATTTATGATACAACAAATAAATGTTCTACAGTATTATAGAACTTTTTATATGTACAAAAAAGTCCAAGATACCATTTTTTTTATTGTTGTCAGATTAGCGCTTGACTGTGATCTCACCTGATGGTAAGTGATGATACAGTCTAAGATGGAAGCGCGCCAATCTGTTTAGAGGCGATATACCCCTTACGGTTTCTACACAGCATCGTACCGGAACACAAATCATTTTGTTTGGCGGTACGTTTTTGCTGGTAGGGTGGTAACTAGCCACGACCGAAGCCTCCCACCAGTCCAGACTCAGACAAATTAGAAAATGAAATTTCCTAAATTCGTCCTACCTGGTATCGAACCCGGGACCTCTGATAGCAAAGCGAATACCACCACTGCGCCAGCGAGGCCGTCAATACTCGCACCGCTGCGCCAGCGAGGCCGTCCAGGACCATATGTCCAACTACTGTAGTTATGCCACTATAACCACTTATAGTATATACGACAATAATCAAACCACATTATTCATACCTCTGTTTAATCCTTATCCTGTTTTATTAAAGACCGTTTCAATACCTGTAAATTACTTATTAAATTATTAAGATCAGACATGCCATTCAAAAGATACCACGAGTTTAAAAATGTCAGTCTGAAGAACATTGTAGCGATCCCTATAACAGGGCGTGCGACTGGTGAGTTAACTGATATTCCAAGAATACCAATGATACTCACGGAATTAGTGACTTACTTTTTATGAAAGTATGGTTTCGGAGTTTAAATACTGCTAATAAAACGTTTTACAATATGATTTTGTGTTCATCAGGATCGACTTTTGTTTCTGTCCATCATCAAATGTATTATCATCGGTCTTCGTTTTCGGGAGCGGTCTCCTAACACATTGTATAAATAAACAAATAAATATTAAGTTTCATTTATAAGTTACGTCCAATTTAGTAAACACAAATTTGTGTCATTTTTAAACTGCACTACACTTAAAACGGCTTTAAAAAGCCTTGAAGCAACGGCAGCGGACAGCTTCAAGACTAGCTCTAATTGTCAACCATTATTTACATCTAATAGGACTCTTTGCATATGAAAATTAATGATTAGTGGGCTAAGAATTTCTAGACCAGATGCTTTTCCGTGCGCCTCAGGGTTGATAATAAGGTGTTATTTCAGATCGCAGTGTATTTATACAGATTACTGTTAACAAAAATGTATATAAATGACAACTTTGTTCATCTAAAGGTCTTTAAATCGAATTGAAAGAATTCCTTTCCTTTCCGAAAATTCCTTTATGAATTAATGAACATATTAATAGACTAAGTCCTTCGACGCGGCTGTTTATCTATTGGATTAACTCAAAAACTACTGAATCGATTTTCAAACAGTTTTCACGAACAGATAGAGTGATTAATAAAGAATGCTTCGATATACAATTTGACTTTGATTTTGTGTAAAATAGTTACAATATAACAATAATTGTTAGAGGTGTCGAAAAAGTCAAACCTGGTAGTTTTAATACAAAACGCTATCTAATCCTTATACAAATACATATATTACAAAATAACGTTTATGGAGAGTGGGGATATTCTTCTTTTATAGATCTATATATAAGTTCGTAATATCAAAGAATTATCTTTTAAGGATAGCTTATCAAGCATCCCCATTATTTCAAATTAAAAACTCGCTATTCAAGTATATAATTGTTGATTGTATTAAAAAAATCTCTTAATAAAATATCTGTCTGTCCATATGTTTGTTCTCGCTTATCTCTGAAATGGTTGCACATCTATATATGATGTATCTAGATCTTAATTATAACGTACAGGTTGATTATTCAATTTAAATGAATGAATTTAAAAGAATTAACGCATTATGTTTCCATATTTACTTTACTTATATCCCATCAGGGAAACAGAGAGCATCCTGTATCTGTTTATAACTGGTTGCAATACCTTAAATATCAATACCACGGTACATAATGACGATTCATCTAGTTGAAACCTATAATATATCACAGGCACTTCGGCTTCATTACCGGGACCTGGTACGCAAGTGCAACCTGAATCGTAGCCTTCCATTAAACGCAGAAACTCCCGGAAACAAACTGCTTGTCAGAATCGATACTGATGATAATAATAATTGATGTTAGAGTCTTGTGCTGCTACCGTTTGAAACATACTGTACTTAAATACCTGTGTGTAAGCACTTACAAATGCAGGATGCATTCATTACCTATATCTATAACTAACACAAAACACTCTTTCGACAAAAGTTCAATATATTGAATGAATTTTAGTTTATTATTATATTTATTATAGGTTTTTGACAATTATGTCTAAATCTCTGCTTCTAAAATGCTGTTAAGGGCAGTTTACATCTACATGAAATATACAATGTATATAATATAATAAATTGGATAAGAAATAAGACTGTAATGTATAAAATTGCTTGATAAATAACACATATTTTTTCCTAATATGTAACAGATAAAAATTATTACTGTGGGTTAATTTATTTTAAATTTATTTTAACTATTAATTTATTTTAAAAGGAAATTTTAAAATAAATGTATACCATCGAGTACTTTTATTGGACCTTTTCGAGATATACTCGTACAATTTCGTAGTACATTAATTTGATCTATCTTGTAAGGTTATGTATCTTGTAAGCCAGCGTTTGCGATTTAATCGCAAAAAATGTGTTACGACATTATATTACAGATTACAAAAAAATATTAGAAAAATATTTCGGATTTCCTGTATGTATTAAACATACTAACGTATATCTTGAATCACCGACAGAGTTGCTTTCGGTTCTTGGAATCCGCATCGTATTGCATGAATTTAAGGGTGATTTTTTGTTTATTCAATAACTCGCTTGTTCTAAAATTTCCACTAAAAATGGTGATAACCAAAGTTGTTCAGAATAAAATTTCCAACAATACTAATGTACAGGTTTTTTTTTTCTAGGATTAGTAATTTTCGATTTAAATCCTGAAGATGATATAGAACCGACTTCAAAAAAAGGAGGAGGTCATAAATTTCTGTATCTGTATTTTCTTTTATTATTGTTTGTGAATTCATAACAGTCGACTGGGTGAACCGATCTTAATGGTTTTTTACAAATCTATCAAATTTTTACGATCGTATAATTCAGCAACTATTATTACATCGGTATCATCCTCAGGTATTATCGTAATAATTTGATAGACTTTTAAGTAGTCTAATATATTTCAATTCAAAAACATTAAATTTCAAAAACTCTAAAAAGACTATGCAGCATTTTTTTACTTTACCGCCACACCCAGACATCGTTGAGAACTCAGCTCTCAAAGTTGTTGACGAGTACACATACTCGTACCTGGGACATATAGTCCAGCTTGGTAGGTCCAATTTTGAGAAGGAGGTCAACCACCGAATCCAACTCGGTTGGGCAGCGTCTGGGAAACTACGCCAGATATTTTCGTCCGATATACCGCAATGCCTGAAGACCAAAGTCTTCGAACAGTGCGTGTTGGCAGTGATCACATACGGTTCTGAGACGTGGTCGCTCACTATGGGCCTTATGCGGAAGCTCAGTCACTCAGCTTGCGTTGGAGAGGGTTATGCTCGGAGTTTCTCTACGTGATCGAATCAGAAATGAGGAGATCCGTAGCAGAACTAGAGTCACCGACAAAGTTTTACAAATCGTGAACCTGAAGTGACAATGGGCGGGGCATATAGTCCCAAGAACCGATGGACATTAGGGACCGAAGGTGCTGGAGTGGCGACCCCGCACCGGCCGGCGAAGTGTAGGTCCCCCCAAGGTGGACCGATGACATATAGAGGGTCGCTGGTAGCCGCTGGAGCCTGGTGGCGCATGATCAGGCCTTGTGGACGTCATTACTTGAGACCTATGTCCATCTGTGGACGTACATCGGTTGAAGCGACGACGAAGAGCATATTAATTTGTTTGGAATAGTTTGTTTAGAACGAGGTTCTTTTTGTTGTTGTGTGTTGTTAATCATCAGCTATCGAATATAGATAAAAAAATTATTACCATTGTATTTGTTAAAAGGTAATTTTACCGGGAAGGTAGTGTGCTTGAAATCAAATACGTGATATATCACAAAACGATGTATGTTGCTAGTGCACAAACGGAACTAATTAAAGCAACTTCCGTATGTTAATTACCTTTTAAGCTAAACCCTCACTTTTTGACACCATGAAATTAGTGTAAATCTTGTTACTTGCTTCCATATTTTGTTTTACTTTACTCAGTAAAATTATACTAGTTTTGCTTGACTACGTTCGTAAATTTAATAACAATGCTTTTCTATTAAAGTAATGGTCTCTTTTCTCGTTTTGCTTCTGTTTATAATAATTTCAAAGACCGCAGACGCCCGCTTCCTTAGAAGACGTCCTGGATTCAATAAAGTTAGATAATAGAATGTCATAACTACCACCTAGTACCACAAGCTGGTTACCATCCAACCGTCAAATGTGTTGTCAAAATAAAAACAGTGGGATTTTCTTCAAAGCCGAAAACTTGAATGATTTGTGAATATCTACGTGCGTTTAAATCGTAAATGCTCGCTAAACTTTGGTAAATACACAAATACAATTATTATCTTTTACATATTATAAAAAAATGTGTTATTTACCAAACTATGTTATGTAATACAGTATTATTCTTTATCCAATTAAATACATTGTATACGTTGTATATTTCATGTACGTAGATTAAAACTGCCATTAATAACATTTCAATGAAAAGGATATTAGAAGATATCAGGGATTTGGCAGAAGTCGGCGGGCGCGGGGTGTGGCCAAGTTACATCTAAAAAATATCGCCGTATTTTAAGACCCACATTTAAGCGTCATATAAACTAATATTATAAAGAAGAAACATTTCTGTTTTTGTATATAAGTAGGTATGTATGTTTGTAACGTATTCACACAAAATATACTGGACTGATTTCAAAAAATTTTTCACCATTAGAAAGCTGCATTTTCACTTACTGACATAGGGTATATATACTTTCTAAAAAATATAGGGATCCCTAATAAATATGCATTAATGTAACCCAAGATGTGAAAAAATTGGTTGGGTTATATTATTGATGTTAGAACAAACAAATGTTTTACAATATTATACAACGTATTAATATCTACAAAACATGCCACGATACTATATCTACAACTACTGTAGTTATGCTACTATAACTACTTTTTTGCATTTTGCAAGTTAATAAAAGTGCCGACGGTAATCAAATCATATTATTCTTACCTCTGTATTAATCCTTATCCTATCGTGTTCTATTAAAATTGGACATTCCATTCAAAAGATATAACGAATATAAAAATGTCAATCTAAGAAAATAAGTCCGACTTAGTAGACTTTCCATTGCCACGAGATCGGTGACTACGTGGGTGAAACCGAGGGGCATTGTTAGTCTATTATAAACATGATTATTTCCATCAAAAGGTATAAATGTATATTTTGACGTGTATTTGTAGAAATGTTCTTTGTATATTCAACATGGGTTAGTCAACCGGTGTAAATCGACCCGTATATAACCCTACACAACAAATAGGCTCTTCTTTGAAAATTCAATAAGCGGCAATGACAAGCTGTAAACTATCTGTTTACAGCTTGTCATTGCCGCTTATTGAATTTTGAAACCCGTGTAGCCTTTGTTTTTGCAAACCGAATTGTTTCTCGAACAATAGACCATAATCCTCTAGAATAGTAAATATAACGTCTAGGGTAAATCCCTGCTTTGGAAGAATAGTAAGGCAATTCAAAATAGCTAATTTTACAGCAGAACCGTTTGAAAATTATGCAAAACATTTAAATCAAGCAATGACAAAGATATTTTATCGTGTCACAGCATCTTATTGTCAATTTATGTGTGAGTTTTTGACACAAAAAATATAGACTATTCAGGATACTGCCGTGAAAACAAAATATGTGAAATACAATTTTGAAAACGTAAGATTGTGTGATTGATTATTTAACTAAAGCAGCAGTATATTGAAAGAACAAACTCTTAGTAATACGCAAAACCAAAATTGTTCCTTATTCCGTGTTTATAGACTTAATTTATCACATTTGGACACTATTAATATTTTATTACTATTGTTACTAATACTATAAAACAATAATTTATGGGTTTAACGGATGCGGGGTCCGTTGCCCAACAAGGAGGTTGAGAGGTTTCGCGAGGTGGTTGGTGGCTTGCCAGGTGCTCCAGGCATCGCTGGCGGGGTTGCGAATGTCTGTCAATCGCGTTCTTGTGACCCCGTCTCCAAGTGATGTAGGAGCACCGCTGGGTTTTAGCTGGTATAAGTCCGGCATAACCTGGAACATCCTCCCGGGTACTCCAGGTATCCACGAGGATTTCCCAATGGACACAAACAGTAACCCATAAAATAAAAATATATATATATTATGGGTTATTGTTTGTGTCCGTTATAAACGTTGAAACAACCCTAATTTGCTCAATGATATATTGAAGTTAGAGCTGACTATTATTACTATAAAAATAAATGAAATTGGAGTACATGTTTGTAATTTTAAAATAACAGCGTTTTATTTGAATCACGTTTCACAGTGAATTTCTTGTAATTCTGTAGAGAAACACTCTTTAAATAAAAATATTATTTATTCAATTAGTCTCGAAAAGCATTTTTGAATCGTCAGTAGCCTGTCCGTTGTTAACTAATCTACCACCGGTTTGGAAAGTTGAGGCCGCTGAGAAGAAACCGGCAAGAAACTCAGCGGTTAAGTGCAAACATTTCTTTCGCTTAAATAATACATTATAATAAGCCATTTTTGACATATTTCTTAAAATTATGCGGAAGCAAATCTAAAACTGATTGCGGTATCTTAATAAAAATGCGTATGCTCACCCTGACGAATGATTTCTGAACCTTCTTCACAGTAAAATATGGAATTACAAGTTTGTTTTTATTTCTTGTATTAAAATTGTGTGTTTCACTTTTTGAAAACATAGTATATATAGTTTTCGCTTGTCTCTGAAACGACTGGAGTATCATTGGCTGACAGCTAAATAAGGAACAGCTAGTTTAATTATAAAAGCTAAATTCTAAAACTACAGGGGGTGATGAAAGCTGTAAATATGGAAAATATATTTACAATTCAATATTTATCTGATGAAAGGTTAAATAAGCAATATATCATATCATAAATAGAATTCAGTCAAACACGTCGTACAATTCACAGCTATTGAAGGTGTTTCCTGATGAATGACACATTGGACTATCGTTAGCATATACCTGGGGGGTCTGACCACCTCCGCGTCAGTTTGTCAGTGTCATTACACGGTGAAATATTGTCACATCAATAATATATTAAACCGTGTTCTCGATTTTACTGATGTTTCTTTGGAGCAAACACTACCAAAAGTTTGTCGAACAGGGAAACAGATTTACGAAGTGTCAATATGTGTATAGAGCAAGCGCGTGACTGTTGAACGAGCGTGCCAACTTGCGTAGGTTATTTACTATAGACTATATATACTCATAGATGCGACATTAAAGTATTTAAATTAATTCTCTTGAGCAGTTAAAGTAAATGTTCTAATACGACAGTAGGTAAAAATTGTGTCAACCTTTATGAAAATAGATATGTGTAAGTATATGTCTATAATATATTAATAATAATATTTTTAATGTAAAAGTATGGTATGTAGCAGCTCATTACCGTCCCACTGCTGGGTACAGGCCTCGTCGGTCAAGTGAGAAAGGGTTTTTAGAGCACAGACTCACGATGCTGCTCCACTGCGGATTGGCACGCATAGTACACAAGTGTACTCTCATAGTCCGACGTGACGGCAATTCGACACGACCAAAGAGAGATCAGGCGTAGGACCGACGGTTTAACTTGCTCTCCGAGGCACAGGGGTGGGTCACACCGCCAAACTTTTCCCAACTTCGGGCAAATATTGAGAAAATCTGAATAGTAAACTCAATATCGATTTCGAATTGGCCTGACCCGCGACTAGAACCCAGAACCTCATGTCTGTAGTCAAACATGCTAACCACTAAAGCATTGAGGCAGGCATAATTTTTTTATTTAGCAAAAAAAATCTTGTATGCAATTCACAAGTGGTAGAAGTGAATCCCTCATAATTATGGCTTTAAGATAATGAGTACGAATGTAAACCTTCGATAAGACGATAATTATTGGTTTAAGTAATTATTTAATGTTAAGGTACGAAGCAGACCTCAAAGAGAACCACGAACATAACAAACACTATTTAATGCTTCCAATCTCATTTTCTCTCTGTCTCTTTTTACTGTCGCTTTCTTACATTGGTTTTTTCGTTTCATCGACTATCAAATTACAACGATGATACAAAAACTGCAGGTAAAGCTCCTTAAAGTTTAACATAACAAATTAAACTATTGAAAAAAAATTATCCCTACATTAGGTTACCTGTATTTCAGGCGACAGCATCCTCCACAATTATTTACAAGAAACAAAGGACTGTGTATAATATATAATACACTAGATAAATGAAAAGATCACAAAAAAAGGAGAAAATATCGAATTAAAGCTGTAAAAAGAAGGATAAAACAAACGTTTAATTAAATATTTATACTGCGGGATAGATGATATAGAAAACCTGTACAATATAAAAAAAAATTTGGGTTTACTAATTTTTAAGTGCAGTTTAAAACAGTGGTGATGAGTTGTATATAAGATTAATGTCAAATAAAGTTTAATATAATATAGATCATAGATGTTTCACTTTCTCCACTTGAACACTGATACATGCACATCTTTTTAATGCTGATAGTCAAACACATTAATGTAATCCCATCTAGTTATACGTGATGATACAGTCTAAGATGGAAGCGCAGTACCATGGTAATAGGAAATTTAGTCTTATGGTTTATACGCAGCATCGCAGCGTATTTGCTAAACTGAAATCGCAATTACCTAAATTCGCTCTGCAGGTAATTGAATTTGAGACCTTTGATTCGTGATTTACAGCCAAATAAGCTGACCAGTGGATGACGTAGCCATTTTCAAAACAAGAGGCTTAAATGTGCGACAACCAAATATCAAAGAATAAAATGTTATTTAAAGTACAATAAATGCACTCTACATAATATTTCTATTGTAATATAAAGCCATTTCTGCTGTTTAAAGAAATCTATATATCTATATATATATATGTCGGAGAATAAGATAAAGGGACATAGGGGCTTAGGATTCTCCGCCGACATCGTCATTAATGGCATCCGTAATTCCATACTGTGGGCGTTCGTGGGTAATATTGGTGCAGTCAAACACTTTATTAATTAACTCGGATTATAATGTTCAATCACTTAATTTTTCTGATATCATTTTACACAAACTCATTAACAATAATAGCTCGGAACGCGACAGTTCCAGCAGTCGACCACTCCGGTCGAGCGCTACTCGAGAACTACCGAGAGACTCCTGCCACTATTGACTCTGTCCCACGCCGAGATAGATGATGCCAGCGTTTCACAGACACCTGTCCTCCGGCATATANATATATATATATATATATATATAATTGAGAGTATCTTATTGTAATTTCCAATTAATACCATAACATAATAATTTCCAGATGTCATGTCTATGTCGTCTCAAGTCTTTTACAGTATCGCATAACCTAACTGGTCATAAAAGACAATACACTAAACCAATATTTGGCACGCGTGCTTTTAAAATATATTAACATTTATGATTATTATATAAATTTCAAGTAGAGTTATTACAAATCTATGAAATTGTGAAATGAAGTATTTGAACCCCAAGAAATATACATATAGGAAACAACTAAAACACAAGACGATTTCTTCCTGATAACTTTTGAATTAGAGAGATTGCTGAAATAGAGAGATACAGATAGTGTAGTGACTACTCAGACGGTAAATAGGTACACCATTTGTGGAAAAATATATACATTATATTAATCTGTCTATATAGACCAAACACAATAATTATTTCAGCCAGAGGCTTTGAAACGATCAAATCTTTGTTCCCAAAACCAGGCACATTAAAAGCAGTGATGGTTTTGACAACTAAACCCATTCATTCTTCATGAGATCTTAAAAGCATTACGCAATTGACGTTAAAATTACTAGTAATTTCTTTCGCTACGTAGATGTTCACTGAATCCCTAGAACCCTACGGGTATATTGTGCATTTGATATAATATAATTTATGAAAAAATCCCGCGCCTCCGTGAGCACTTTAAGCAGATACGAAATTGGTCTTCTAGTAATATATCAGCTATATTATTCGTAAATATGAGAAGAAAAGATTTGAAAGACGGACAAAACGTACATTCAGATTTCTTGCAATTGCATACAGACAGACTTTTTATTAGTGATGCCTAAGAGAAAAATATTGAACCACGTCTACATTTCCCATTAATTTTCTAAGGTTATCGCAAATAATAATGTGAACAAAGTGAAATCGAACTGAGACAATGAATTTTTGCCATACCGTGTGAGCTTTCACTCTGCCATTATGTATGGAGTTTCTTGACATCCTCACTTGAATATGACAATCAGATGATAATGTAGAGCAGATCAATTTTTTATAAGCTTAATACTTTGCTGTGACTTAACAAGATATTAATAATACACACGAAAATCACAAAACGTAAATTATGAAGTTGACACTCCACCTATATTCTAACTTGTTACAACAAAACACTAATAAATTACAAATATTATTTGAAGTGAAACTTCTTAAGTCGCATGAGGGTAAAATTTTCATGGATGAAACGCGTGGTTAGCGTCACAAAGACGTGCAGCGTCTTTTATGCTATCTCGTTAGGTAATTTTAATATTTACAAATAACACGTGGCATTTTAATATGCCACTAGTCATTTAATAATTTAATATATTGTTTTTCGTAAAATAAAAATATTTCATAAATTCGCTTTTCAAAATTTAAAATTCAATAACAAAGTTTATCTAATATTCGCTAACATTGAAAAAATACACGTGGCATTTTTATTTACAATACGATAAGTTACTTGTATTAACTTTCGACACTTAATATTTTAATGACAATTAAATTCATTTAATTGCTAACATATCTTGGTGCTTCCCTCACTCTAAGTCCCGGAAATCTAAAGTTTTAGATTTGTATAAAGGCCTAAAATTACTTTGCCAAAGAAGTTTCATGTTTGACACGTGTATTTTGTACGCATGCACTTTTAATTTTTCTAAAACTAAGAGTTGATGATACATGATAATAATATTATGTAATATATTAATAGTTTTCAAGTAAAAATTGTTTTTAATTTTCATTACATTACATTTTATTCGTATAACATCAGCTATGTTCCTATAAAAGTCTAGACATTCCCTCCAGATTTCCTAAAAAATCGGCCTTCGAATATAAATATCGTGTAAATATTTATATAATATAGAATTCAATAAATTTAAGAGATTATTTATAATAGTTATTTAACTTATTTTAGTTTCACTACAAGAATACAAAGATTGTCTTTTTAATAGTATCTTTACTTACCTTATTTCAAGAATTACTGTTGAAGTGGCAACAGTAACATCGCCGTACTTGGACCTACCTAGCTGGACTACGTGTCCCAGGGATGTGTATTCGTCAACAATTTCGGGTGTCGAGTTCTCAACGATGACTGAATGAAGCGGAACATGGATATTGGACAAAACTTTTGTCTTATCTTTGTTCATTTTTAGGCCTACCTGTTGAGAAGCTCTGCTGCGGTCATCGAGCATTGCATTGAGATCTTTCAGAGTCACTACCATAATGACCACGACATATTATATAATATACTTCTGGACACATCTATTGGCCCACCTTGCATTTTCAGCTTCGTTTGGTCCTAGCTAAAATTTTATGTTAGGTCGAGCAAAAAGTTTTTATGCAGTTTTGAACCTGGCACATTCATAATTTCATTCAATAGTCATTTATTGAATTTCGAACACAGAATTTAAAGAAACAAAAGACAGTTTGGAGCCTGTTCGTTGTTAACAAACAATCGAATACTAAAAAAAAACTTGATTTTATTGGTTTACTCAGATTTAATTCTTGAAAGTGTGATTTTTCTCATTGGTTTTGCAACAAACATTACTTATTCTTACCATTAAGGTAAGGCTCTATCAATAATCAATGGATACTTCGCCTGCGGTCGCCGCCCAAGCTGTGGCACTTATCCAGACGGGACACAGCCAACGAAATGTGAGTGTTCAACTTAATTTAAGTCGATCTGCGGTCCGAAATGTTTATTCGCGGTACCTAGAGACTGGCGGCTTTGTTCGTCGCCAAGGAAGGCCACGATCTCGGGTCACAACTGAAAGGCAGGATCGATTCATTGTGACGACCAGCTTGAGAAATCGGCACCTTAACTCGGTACCTTAATATTTCGGTAGGGGCCATCGAAACCTAAACTCTAAGGTGGGCCAATAGATGTGTCCAGAAGTGTAGTAACATATTTTCTTGTGAATACTCATTTAAAATGCTATTATACCAAAATCATCCCAATAGGCTATTGTCATAATAACGACACATAATTTATCTGTGTTGGAAAACAGGCATTTAAGTTGCAAAATTGAATAGAATTTCTCAGATTTATTCCTAAATAAGTCATGTCTTGTTACGTAATATCTTTATGTGTTATAAAAAAGTATAAAGTTTAAAATATTTTGACTTTTGACCTATGTTTTGAACCTATTTCTAAGTTATGTAAATCGCTACAATCGGCAATGAATTATCATATTATATTAGTATAATATCTCAATCGTACACCAAAATCTCTTTCGAGTGAACTCAATAGCATTTCTATATTATAATTAATTTTTATCTGTTTACTTATATGTATATGACATAGTTTTGTAAAGTTTAATACAGAATTTCTTATATTTTAAAACAGTAATAGAGGAAAAATATTCTATATCTTCGAGAGATTTTCAAATTCAACACTTTTTCCATAACTTCCTTATGTCTTTACAAATTATAAAACGATGTCCTCCGAAGACGAACTCCGAGACGAGCTACTGAACAGATTTACATGCGGTTTTCATTTGAAGATAGAGTGATGTATATAATAAGTTTAAACACTAAATATGAGAAATTCTACTCAATTTCGCAACTAAAATGCCTTTTTTCCAACACAGATAAAATTAATTAATTATTTGTCATTTTTGTGACAATAGCCAATTGGGGTGATTTTGGTATAATAGTATTGAATTTGAAAATCACTCGAAAATGTAGAATATTCTTCCTCTATTAAACCCTACAGCGTTTTGATGATTCAATCAGTTTAAAAAGTCGTGTAATAAAACCCCATTACCGTAAGCTTGCCGTATCTGATTTCAATAGGACCGTTAAAGCGGTTAAATGTTGTTCATTTAACAGTTCAGTAAAATTTCACAGATTGCGGTAAACGTGATATTCGTACACATGTGACATATGCTGCACTTCATATCGACGCTGGAAAGCAAACACTTAGCAAACCACAAATCGTTGATCAGAACAGAAAACTTTCGTATTTATTGACTAGAGTTGTGATTTTTGGACACTTATTTAATATTTTGTTGCTATGAATGACTGCCTCATTGGTCTAGTGGTTAGCATGTTCGACTACAGACATGAGGTCCTGGGTTCGAGTCCCGGGTCGGGCCAATTCAAATATCAATATTGAGTTTTCTATTAAGATTTTCTCAATATTTGCCCGAAGAATTTGACGGTGTGATCCACCCCCGTCCCTCGGAGAGCACATTAAGCCTGCGCTTGATGTCTCTCTGGTCGTGTCGGATTGCCGTCACTTCGGAATATGAGAGTGAAGGAATAGAGACTACACTTGTTGTGTACTATGCATGCCAATCCGCAGTGGAGCAGTGTGGTGGGTATATGCTCTAAAAACCTTCTCTCATATGAGTGAGGAGGTCTGTGCCCAGCAGTGGGACGTTAATGCGCTGCTCCTTACGTTTTTTATCAAATCAAAATATCTTTATTCAAGTAGGCATATTACAATACTTTTGAATCGTCAAATTATATTTTTTTCCACACTCTGATTCTAATATACGTCTAAAAAAATAAAAATCAATATTGAGTTTCCTATTAAGATTTTCTCAATATTTGCCCGAAGTTGGGAAAAATTTGGCGGTGATATCCACCTCCGTGCCTCGGAGAGCACGTTAAGCCGTCGGTCCTGCGCCTGATCTCTCTTTGATCGTATTGGATCACTGTTACATTGGAATATGAGAGTGAAGGAATAGAGACTACACTTGTTGTGTACTATGCATGCCAATCCGCAGTGGAGCAGTGTGGTGGGTATATGCTCTAAAAACCTTCTCTCATATGAGTGAGGAGGTCTGTGCCCAGCAGTGGGACGTTAATGCGCTGCTCCTTACCTTAAACGGAATGACGACAGCGGTTTTAACCTAAAGTTTTATTAAAACAATATTTTCCAAGGTCTATATTATAAGGTCACCGGATTTTATAATTTCAATTATTAGTTTACACTCTCCCCATATATGTATGTTGTTGAAATTTTCAATCGTTAATGAAATACTCTTTTCTTTAACCACTGAAAGTTAAACTACATTTTAATCTTGTGAAGTAGAACTTCTTTAGGTTCATGAGGGTAATTTTTTTACGGATGAAACGCGTGATTAGCGTCACATAGATGTGCAGCTTTTTAATGCTAATACGTTTGAAGGTTAGGTAGTTGTAATATGTACAAATAACATGTGGCATTTTATATAGTTTAATGTACTATTTTTCATAAAATATAAAATAAAAAATATTTCACAAATTCGCTTTTGTAAATTTTTTATTAAGGTCAAAAAGAAATTTTAAGGTCAAAACAAAATTTAATTAATAATTTCTAATATTGACAAAACACGTGGCGTTTTTATTTACAATTCGTCAATTGAGATTTCAATGAATTATTTGTATTAATTTTTGACACTTTTAATATTTTAATTACATGTAAATTCCTAACATATCTTCCTTTTCCCTCCCTCTAAGTCTCGGAAATTTAAAGTTTTAGATCTGTACAAATATAAACAAGACCTAAATATTAGTTTGCTAAAGAAGTTTCACTTCTGACGTGTGTACGCTCGCACTTTTTTTTTAATTAATTTGTGGCTTGATGAACCTGATAGATAAGACTTGCAAAAATATCTCAAAAATTATTCAGTGCCGTTTATTGAAAGCTCACGCTGCAGCTTTCTTTTTATGTAATCAGTTTAAGAAGTTCGTGATAGATAGCGTAGGAAATGATTACATCCGAAGTGAAAAATACAGTTTAAAATTATAACATTCTAAGTAATCAAAATCACAATATTCTTTATACAAGTAGGTTCTAAATGCACTTTTGAATCGTCAGTAATCGTTCGTTGGCAATAAATCTATCACCGGTTCGAAAAGTTGATTCCGCTGAGAAGAAACCAGCAAGAAACGCAACGCAATCTTCAATATTATAATATGCTTTTTGACGTTTTTAACATATTTCTTAAAACTATGTGGAGGCAAACTCAGAAGTGATTCAGATTGATAAAAATGCGTATGCTCAACCCGATTAATAAGGACATTGCCTCTCATTGGTTTTTACAAAACATCGTACGGGAACGCAAATATTTTGCTTAGCGTCACTCCTTTACTAATACAGTGGTAATTAACAAAGACCAAAGCCTCCCACTAATCCAGACTGAGACAAATTCCTAAGTTTACCATGACGTGAATCAAACATACATAATTTTAAGATATCTCAAAAACATCCTTTCACAAAAAGGCATATTAAAATGTTAATTTCAATAACAATATATTACATATTGTGTACAAAAGTATATTTAAAAGAGTAACTGCTGAGTTTTTTGCCGGTTTCTTCTTAGAGGAATAAACCGTCTGAACCGGTGGTAGATTTGTTATCAACAGACAGACTACTAACGATTAAAAAGTGCTTTTTGAGCCTAGGTGATTAAAGAATATTTTGATTTTGAACCCAGCATCTTGGTAGCAAAGTGAAACAGCCTGAGGTTAGGTGAACAAAATAATTCATGCCAATGAGATGAAAGTAATTCCAACCTGATCGGGAATTCTATGAACATCGTCATGGGAAACAACAGCATCAGAATCATCCCAGAGTTTATTAGTGACAAACAAAAATCTATAAATTGATTATTTGTTGAAAGTACGTTGAACCTATTTCTTTACCTAAACCGTGTATTTTTATATGCAATAAAATATCCTCTGTTGCTAATTTTCCAGTTGATAAAGTTTAAATAATATTTTAGAAATGAACGTCGACCTATAAATACTTATTTATATACTAACTCGTTCAAAATTAACATAATATTCGCTGATATTTTTATCATAACAACTGTATTCTGAATATCATAAATAAGGAAATTAGACAGATTAATGACATTAGAAATTAAAGTATTCAACAATTTATTAGCTAGATAACATGACGATAATTATGAGCTTAATTTTGTTTATGCTTTTAATACTGTAGTATCGACTTTGAGGGTAGGAATAAGTTTTTTTCCTCTACCGTACGGCTTGGTGCTTAAAACCAAAGATATTACGTTTATAATTTGTTGCAAATCATTGTAATCGAATTTTATGTTATTGAGTTAAAATACCTGTTGATGAAAGTTACTGATATTGTAAAACTGTAACAAAAATCTTTATTATTTCAATATGTACGTTAACCCAATGACTTACGGTTTGATTTCATTTACAATATTTATATTAAATTAATCCTCTCGAAGGCGAGGTTATTTATACGAAATACTATTTTTTGTTCTATATTCATAAAGTAATGACATTTTATTTAATTATAATTGTGAATAAACTATTGTCAACAATTTCTTTCCCCGCGTAGCTTCGAAGCATAGATCCCTAATGTTTTTACAATAAATAAGGCCTGAATTACTTCTTATAACATCAGCCACATAAAATCCCATCAAGATTGGTCCAGTCGTTTATATACATACAGAAGCATAGACAGGCAGATAAAAGGTTATTTTAATATTAATACTCATATATTATCCCAGAGGATGCTTAGTCAGATAATCTTTCCGGTTACTGGCTAAGCATGCGGGTAAGCGACCCCGGGTGCCTCGAGCGATTACTACCGCTCTTCAATCCCCTATCCGCGGCAGTAATGTCCTATACCTTACCCCAATGCTTCCCAAAACTCTCCTAATCCCATATTCCAAGCTCTCCTATCTAACTCCCATACCGATAAATGGCGGTATATCCATTCTCCGCTGACCTAAATGTCACAGACCGATAACGGGCAGCAGCGTTATCGGTGCGAGAGGGTCAGCACTGCGATCACCAACCCGCCTGCCAAGCGTGGTGATTACTGGCAAAACCACATATGATGACGACAAGGCAGCAACGGCCCCCAGTCCCCGGCAGCCCCGCTATTCCAAGCTCTGGCAGCGGTTTCGGTAACGGCGGGGCAGGGGGTGCTAAGAATCTCCGGAAGAGATTCCGCTGCCAACCCCGACGACTTGACCTGGCAACATACAACGCACGCACTTTGAGGACCGACGAAAAAGTCTTCGAGCTGGAAGAAGCCATGAGCAAGTTACACTGGGATATTGTGGGATTATCCGAAGTCCGTAGAGAGGGGGAGGACACGATAATTCTCAAATCCGGTAACTTGCTATACTACCGGGAGGGTGAACACCAATCCCAAGGTGGTGTCGGGTTCCTCGTCCACAAATCTCTCGTTAACAATATTGTCCAAGTAAACAGTGTGTCCAGTAGGGTAGCGTACCTTATACTCAGAATTACCAAACGGTATTCGTTGAAGGTCATACAGGTTTACGCACCCACATCATCGTATCCCGATGATGATGTAGAGGTTATGTATGAGGATATATCAAGAGCCATACATACCTCTAGGACACACTACAATATTGTAATGGGAGATTTCAACGCAAAACTCGGCGAACGAAGTGGGGCAGAGTTGAGAGTGGGGCAATTTGGATACGGGCAACGGAACCAGAGAGGTCAAATGCTGGCCGATTTCATGGAAAGGGAGGGCCTCTACATGATGAACTCCTTTTTCAGGAAACGGCCACATCGAAAGTGGACTTGGCTTAGTCCCGATGGTTCCACGAGAAACGAGATTGACTTCATCATGTCTACGAAGCGAAATATATTCAATGATGTCTCTGTGATCAATAGAGTGAAAACTGGGAGCGATCACCGTATGGTAAGAGGCACATTGAATATTGACGTTGTCCGTGAACGGAACAGACTGGTGAAGTCAACGCTCCGACCCACTCGCGCTCATATCCAAGACCCCGAGAGCTTCCAACTGGAGCTGCAAAACCGCTTCGCTTGCCTCGAGAATTGCGAATCCGTGGACGAGCTAAACAATAGGCTAGTGGAAACTGTCCATACGGTTGGGATGAAATTCTATAAACCCCGTAGAAAGAAAACCAAGAGATTCTCAGACCATACTCTTAATCTCATGGAACAGAGACATGCAATGAGCTTGCAGTCTGCAGCAGACGCGTCCGCATACCGGCAGATCAATAGACAGATCTCTAAATCGCAAAAGCGTGATGTGCGACACTTTAATGCCGAGCGTATACGAGATACCATCGAACGCAACAAAGGCACTAAAGTGTTCGCAAAAGATCTGTCTATCGGTCAGAGCCAGTTGACGCGGCTGAGGACTCATAACGGCGAACTCATTGCATCTGGACCTGAGATTCGGAGGGAGGTTGAGAGTTTCTATGGGCAGTTATACACATCGACCTGCAAGCCTATTGATAGTTTGGCTAAAGATCCTCGTGCCAAACTTACTCGACATTATACCGAAGATATCCCGGACGTCAGCTTGTACGAGATTAGTATGGCCCTTAAACAGATGAAGAACAGCAAGGCACCTGGTGATGACGGAATCACAGCGGAACTCCTGAAGGCGGGTGGAAAACCCATTCTAAAAGTCCTTCAGCGAATGTTCAATTCCGTCATCCTGGAAGGTACGGTGCCAAAGGCGTGGCATAGGAGCGTGGTAGTTCTGTTCTTCAAGAAAGGTGACAACACCTTATTGAAGAACTATAGACCTATTGCGCTGCTAAGTCATGTCTATAAGCTGTTCTCGAGGGTCATTACGAATCGTCTCGCTCGCAAGTTTGACGACTTCCAGCCCCCCGAACAAGCCGGATTCCGAAAAGGCTTTAGTACCATAGACCACATCTTTACGCTGCGGCAGATTATACAGAAGACCGAGGAGTATAATCGGCCACTTTGCTTGGCGTTCGTGGACTATGAGAAAGCCTTCGATTCGGTGGAAACATGGGCCGTGTTGAGATCTTTGCAGAGATGCCGAATTGACCACCGGTACATACACGTGTTGAAGTGTTTGTACGAAAACGCCACCATGTCAGTCCGTATACAGGACCAAAGCACAGCGTCTATCCAACTGCAGCGTGGAGTGCGACAGGGAGATGTTATCTCCCCGAAGCTCTTTACTGCGGCGTTGGAGGACCTGTTTAAGCTTATGGAGTGGAACGGACTGGGCATCAACATCAACGGCGAGTACATCACTCATCTACGGTTTGCCGACGACGTGGTCATTATGGCAGAGACTCTGGAAGATCTCAATGCAATGCTCGATGACCTCAGCAGAGCTTCTCGACAGGTGGGCCTAAAAATGAACATGGATAAGACGAAAGTTATGTCCAATATCCATGTTCCGCTCCACCCAGTCATCGTTGAGAACTCTACACTCGAAATTGTTGACGAGTATACATACCTGGGACACATAGTCCAGCTAGGTAGGTCCAATTTCGAGAAAGAGGTCAACCGCCGAATCCAACTCGGTTGGGCAGCGTTCGGGAAGTTCCGGAAGACTTTTTCGTCCAATATCCCTCAGTGCCTGAAGACCAAAGTCTTCGAACAGTGCGTGTTGCCAGTGATGACCTACGGTTCTGAGACGTGGTCGCTGACTATGGGCCTCATGCGGAAGCTCAGAGTCACTCAGCGTGCGATGGAGAGGGCTATGCTCGGAGTTTCTCTACGCGATCAAATCAGAAATGAGGAGATCCGTAGCAGAACCAAAGTCACCGACATAGCTCTACGAATCGCGAACCTGAAGTGGCAATGGGCGGGGCACATAGTCCGACGAACCGATGGACGTTGGGGTCGGAAAGTGCTGGAATGGCGACCCCGCACTGGACGACGCAGTGTAGGAAGACCCCCCACAAGGTGGACCGACGATATAAGGAGGATCGCCGGTAGCCGCTGGAGCCAGGCGGCACAAGATCGGGTCTTGTGGGCATCATTTCGTGAGACCTATGTCCAGCAGTGGACGTCCATCGGTTGAAGCGACGACTCATATATCCGTTTAGTGGAAAAAATATCGATTTTTTTCGATGTAATATATCATAGTATTATAACGATACTTTGCGATACATCGAACAATTATATCGATATTTAAAAAAAATCTTAATTCAATTACGTGTAAAAACAATTAAGAGAGAAGAAACAAATCAACTTTATTTATACGAAATCGAATCCAACGACCAAAAAGCCATATTTAGCATCTGCGCGTAAAGAATAGCAGCTTTTTCTTTTCTACCATACCAATATGAAGGATTTATTTACCCTTTTGGCCTGCAATCTGCCTCTCTGCTGGGTAAGAACCTGTTTGGCATTTGAGAATAGGCGTTCAGATGGAACTGAGTTAAATGTATCAATGGCATATTGCAGATTTAAAGGAATAAGTAGATATAAAGAAAAAAATGGAATGTCACACGATATTTGGTATATCGGATGAAATATATCGTAATTACATTCGATAATATCAGATTGAAGCGATATGGCGCTTTCATTTTTTTTATTGCTGTTTTCCGCTTGACTGTCTCACCTGATGGTAAGTGACGATACAGTCTAAGATGGAAGCGCGCTTATCTGGTAAGAGGCGATATACCCATAATGTTTTCTACACAGTATCGTACCGGAATACAAATCTCTTTGTTTGGCGGTACGTCTTTGCTGGTAGGCTGGTAACTAGACACGGCCAAAGCCTCCCACCAGTACAGGCTCAGACAAATTAGAAAAGACAATTTTCTAAATTAATCCTACCAGGACCTCTGCTAGCAAAGCGAATACTGCGCCAGCGAGGCCGTCAAAATCATCATGTATCGATATTTTTTGACATATTGATTTTTATATCCAAAAACTACTTTCCAAAACATTTTGTTGTAAATTGTTCCAGGTGGTAAGAATGTGGTGGCTAAGCAGATGCGTGAATGAGGACGGCGGTGGCTAGCATGGCCGCGCTGCTATTGCTGCACTTGTGCAGTGCCGCGGCCGCTGCTAGCCTCGGCGATCTGACCAGACGGGACACTGGCGACGTGTTCACGATACTTGGTAAAATATAGATAGATAGATAGATAGATGTAAACTTTATTGAACAACACTAAAATAGGACAAAAGAAAAAACAATAACTTAAACTTAACTTAATTTAGTGTGCCCAGTGCCCAGCAGTGTGCAATTGGGCGGTCTTATCGCTGTATAGCGATCTCTTCCAGACAACCCTTGCTGTTAGGAAGATAGTCAAAGAAAAGAGAGAGAAGGAAAGCGGTGTTACTAAAGAAATAGAAATCCATATCTGCATACATAAAGATATTTACAAGAATACAAATAAATATATATAGACCCTTATGCAAGCCGATGTCAAGAGTTAAAGATGCTGAGATTCAGATAAAGACAAGTAATGGTCCACCACACGCTGTTTGAAGATGAAGATACTCTGACGGATTTTAACAGATTTTAATAGATACAGACTTTATTGCGCATACACACACATACAGGAAATACAAAACTAAAGCTAAGACCGTACGAAGTCGGTCTTATTGCTGCAAACAATCTCTTTCAGACAACCTTTCCAATAGTGGATGCTTATTTCATAAATTAATGGACAGAACACTGCCAGAAATAAATAAACGCTTTAGTATGTTTTTAAGTATATAAAAATACTAAGAATAGTTTAAAATAATAAACAATATACAGCCATGAAGTGAGATTTAGAAAAAAAAGAATATATTCACAGCAATTTTGAGCTAAATAGTACTTTTTCAAACGAATGAATTGACAACCGCTGATAATTTTGAATGACGGACATTATCAGTAGACATTAGTAGGTAAATTTATAACCTGGACAGTCAAAGGCTTCTTTTAATAACTAGTTTTACATTCTTTAGTTTATTATTAGATCCGGAGAGGTCAAGGTAAGTATTAAGATCATCACAGTGGAAAGTGAAACGTTCTTTAAGGTAGGAAAGAGTACAAGCTAAATAGAGAACAGAATAAAATAAGGAAAGAGCATAAATGTTGCGACGTTGTCCAACTGGTAGCCACTTGAAACGAGAACGATATTCACTAATGTGTTCAAATTATCTTAATCCCAATATAAATTTAATACTTGTGTATTCTTTTCAATTTGCTTTGTAAGTTTACACCAAGATCCAAATAACTAATGTCTGCGTAATCCAAGAAAGGTAAAAGAATTGATTTAGCCAAAGTAATCCTGGTTTTAAGAGGTAGAAGATTTTTCCACCTTTTAAGGGACGCGATAGCCGAAAATAATTTTTTTGTCACTGAATTAACTTGTGGTTGCATTTAATAGGATAAAGATTATGAATAATATGGTTTGATTATTGTCGGGATTTTTATTAACTTTTAAAATCGATATATACCTTCTATAATATTGTAGAACACTTTTTTATCATCAATAGGTTCCTCAGTGCACGCGATGACAGATTTTATGTGACCAATTTTTTCACACCTTGGGTTATATTAATTTTTATTATGGATCCCAATTATTAATGATAAAGTAATATCGCCTATGTCGCTGAGTGAAAATGCAGCTTTCTAATAATAAAAACTTTTTGAAATCAGTAGTGTTTGTGTAAAAACGTTACGGATGGACTGTACTAAAGAAATTTTTGGGGTATATTCAGGTCGACAAACTTGATCATTTTTGAATCGACCCACAAAGATGTTGCCATAATAGTGAGCTGGTATTAACCGCTGCTTATAATATTAATAAAGCAGATTACACTCTTATTACAGGTGGTGAATGTGGACCAGCGCAATGCGTGGAGTACGGAGCGGGTGCAGCGACTGTAAAAGAGGCATCAGGAAATGAAGAATGCAAATGTTCATGTCCACAGCGAGCTCCACTGTTCAGAGAAGATCGAGAACTTTGCGTCGACGACTTACCAGGTAAAAGTGACGTTGCTTTAAATTGTAAAGAAAAAGGTAAGTAGCAGCCCATTAATGTCCCACCGCTGAGCATAGGGCTCCTTACTATTGGCATAGTATACAAGTGCACTTACTATTCCTTCACTCTTATAGTCCAATGAGTCGGCAATCCGACACGACTGGAGAGAGATCAGGTGCAGGGGCGATGGCTTTTACTTGCTTTCCGAGGCACAGGGGTAGAGCACACAACCAGTTCCTCAACTTCAGACAAATACTGATAATTTCTTAACAGAAAATCATTATCAATTTTTAAATTCGCCCCGACCCGGGTCTAGAACCCAGCTCCTCGTCCCAATAAACTGACCACAAGACCAACTAGGTAGTCATTTCAAATTATGGATCCAAAGAATGATTTAATTTATAAAATTTATTGAAAAAGACAACAATTTGTACACTGGAAACGGTAAAATGTGGTAAAATGTTAAGCCGACATTATTAAAGCAGCTACTTAATAAATAATCATGCCAATTAAACAATGCCATGTATGAAAAATTTCTTGCTGAAATTCGCGTGGATTGTTTCAAAAATTTCTTAAAAATATGATTAAAGTAACTGTTAAACCAAGTGTAATACATTTTATCCTACTTTTTATAATTTGTACGTTTAGCCTTTTCAAGACCTTTTGTTCATTGTAGATTAGTCATCAAAAATGCTGATAGGATCACGCATTAATGTACATTTTGAATTCACTTAACCTGTTTACCACAAAAACATCTACAGACGTGATCAATAAGCATTGTTTTTAATCAAAACGGTTTGATTTTCATCAACAGAACATATGAAACGTGCATTTTGTATGTGGCTACTTTCACCAATACGCCAATCAAATCAACAATGATTATTTAAAGCAATTTCAAATAAAGTTCTTAGGTTTCCGCGAATTGTATTCACGATAAAACATCAAATTTTTCTCTTGTATATAGATTGAATATTATCATTTAAATATTAACAAGAGCAAACAATATATGGTACAATTCTCAGCGTGACTCTCGATCAAAATCCGTTCTTAGTGAGAGGTTACGTCGTAAAAGGAAAAAGTATGCCGAATTCGAAGTCAATTGGGCAAAAGGAAATCTCGCAATAAGTTATTATTTTTCGCATTTAGACCCCGATCCCACAGGAATATGGGAAAATCCGTTCTTAGTGAGATACGTCGCAAAAGGAAGAGTCATGTCGAATTTAAAGTCAATTTGGTAAATAGGAATCTCGCAATAAGTGATCGGTGTTCCTGTAGGAATTTGGTGGTATCCGTTCTTAGTGAGAGGTTACGTCTCAAAAGGAATACTTATTCCGAATTTGAAGTGAATTGGGTGAAAAGGAATCTCGCAATAAGAGATCGCTTATATATCCTGATCCTGTGGGTTTATAAGAACACCTGTTCTTAGTGAGTATTTAAGTTGCGATAAATTTAAAGTGAATGAGACCTATAGTTTCGGAATAATTCGCTTTTATATATATTAGATAGATTTATTACTATAATATACAAGAATTTTACCGGTGCGTCCCATCATCATAAATAAATATTAATATTTAGTATATCTCCATGCAACATCACTAAAATGATATATTAAAAGTCTTGAAACATAATTTTTAAATATTTTTACTATAATGTTACATTTATAACGATTTAAGCATTTTATTTGTTGCTGTAAGGGGTCACTGACACAAATAGTATTAATTATTAGTGATACACCTCCCCTATGTATAAAGAGTCAAGTATAACATCCTAACTTTGTAATAGTAGGATAAATTCTTTAATTATGTGCCAGCTTTAGTAATTATATATTTTTAATCGTCATTATTTGCTATATGTTTTAAAAAAAAAATTCTAAAATTCGAGACTTTGCAAGTAGGATCCAAAAATGTATTATCGTCATACCTATATTGAAAGTTCGTAATTTCGGTGCTATTTTGAGTTTTCTAATTAAATAAATGCGCATGCCTCAAATTTTCGACGCATGGACCTTTTTTTTATATGTCAAAGTATGAGGCAATTCGTTATGCTGCGTTATCAAAATTTGTAAATCACTTTTTCGCTTAATTCTTCTTAAGATTCATTAGAACTTCATTTCTTTACATACATAGGCATCGACCACGTCCTTTCACTTGCTACGATCCTTGCATATCTCCTTCGCTTTTTTCATTCTCATTAAACCTTTCAAACAAGTCCATCCAGGTTTAGAGTACGCTTGAACTGACCCTTATTTAAAATGTCCTGGATTTGGTCCAGTTTGGTTCGCCTTGGTCTTCCCCTTCCAACTTTCGCATTCTCATAAATCCTTTTTGTCAGTCTCCTTTCACTCATTCTCTCTACATGCCCTAACCATCTAAGCATACCTTTCTCGATTTTAGTCACTACGTCTTCTTTTATAACACAACGTTCTCTTATAACACTATATATATCATTTCTTTAATTTATTACAAATATACTATTAACTTTCGGAGATTACCTGCATTTTTAAATTAATTTAACTATATGTGTTTGAAAGTTGGAATATCGTATTGAAATAATAACTTTTATCTTAATACGGTACCAAAATATAAATTGTTAAATAAAAAAAGTTAAAAGTGCGTGCGTACAAGGTACACATATCAGAAGTGAAACTTCTTTCGCAAACAGATTTATAAGTCTTATTTATATTTATACAAATCTAAAAAGGGAAGAGGGAGGGAAAAAGGAAGAATTTAATGAATTTAATTGTCATTAAAATATTAAAAGTGTCGAAAATTAATACAAATAATTTATTGAAATCTCAAATGTCTAATTTTAAATAAAAATGCTAAGTTTTTTTTGCCAAAATTTGGTTAAGAAGATTCACTTCAAAAATGTTATTTTATATATAATATTAAATTATTTTTTATGAAAATTAAGGATACATAAAATGAGACTAATAATGTTAATAGATTATATTGCAATAACTTAAAATCAATAATATTTATGATACCTATTACCGCTATTTATTCGTTAACTTTGACACGCTTTTCGTTAAAATTATTTTTGATTAAGAATATATTTAATTCTTCTATATAACATAATTTTCAATAAAACTGTCTGATCATGATAACTTACGATAAACTTGATGGCAAAATACATAAATTATGTAGAAATTAAATCGAGACTTACTAGAAACCATATCGATAATAAGAAGAATAGTGATACATCACAAATCTGAAATTATACAGGAAAACCGTTTGAAAGTTAACAATCAAGCAATAACAATGATACAGTCTAAAATGGCAGTAGACTGATCTGTATTAAATAGGAAACTTGTGTCTTTGATTATAATCATTTCTCTGGTAAAATTTTAAATAAGCTAGTTTCGGCCTAAATAAAATATCCCCACATCTTTGGTGTCTAATTCGAAGAACTTTAATCCTAATAAAAAAATTATAAATACCGACATTTTATTCCGAACAACTTTGCTTATTACCATTTCTTGTAATGTTGATCTCCAAAACCTAAACTTAAGCGGAGCCCCGGATTCCTTTAGAATTGCTTTTACTCCTGACTTGACTGTAAAAACACCTGATGGTAAGTTATGATACATATTAATATGGAAACGCGCTAATCTGTTAAGAAGCATTTCACCTCTTATAGTTTCTACACAGAATAGTACCGAAACACTAATCTCATGCATGGTGGTACGCCTTTGTTGGTACGTTGTCCCACATATAGTACTGGGAACTATGATGTGAAATTAAACAAAATAAGCGATTTTAACCAGATTGATTACACTTTTGTTATTGCTGATAAATTAGCGCTTGACTGTGATCCCACTTGATGGTAAGTGATAATACAGTTTACCTCTTATAGCTTCTACTCATTGTCGGTACGCCTTTACTGGGTGGTAACTAGCTACAGCCGAAACCTCCTAGTCCAGGCTCAGATAAATTAGAAAATGCAATTTCCTAAATTCGCCTTACCGGGGATCGAACCCGGGGCCTCTGCTTTATACTAATGCAATGCAAAATGCTAACTCGCCAGGGCTATATATATCTAAACTAATATTATAAAGAGGAAACATGTGTGTTTATATATGTATGTTTGTTACGTTTTCACACAAAAACTACTGAACCGATTTCTAATATTTTTCACCATTAGAAAGCTACGTTATCATTAAGCGATATAAGCTACATTACTTTCTCAATAAAAATAGGGATCACTAAGAAAAACGCATTAATGTAACCCAAGGTGTGAAACAAAAAATCTGTTATCGCGTGCGCTGCGGAAACTATTTTAGATAGAACAAAAAAATGTTCTACAATTATATAGAACGTATTAATATCTATAAAAAAAGAGCGATACCATATATCCAACTACTGTAGTTATGCCACAATAACTACTCTTATGCATTTTAAAAGTTAATAAAAGTGCCGACAATAATCAAACCATATTATTCATACCTCTGTCTTCACACTTACCCTATTAAGATATTTTATTAAAGACCGTTTCAATACTGGAAAAAACTTTTTAAATTATTAAAATCGGACATTCCATTGAAAAGATATAACTAATTTAAAAATGTCAAGCTAAAGAAAATAATGTATCCCGAGTCAAATGTCGTGTATAGCGAAGGTCTATAACAATAAACCCATTACAAATAAAACTCTTTTTTAATATTATAGAATTACTGAACCAATTTAAAAACTATGATTAGATTGTGAAATATATACTAGCTGAACCCGCGGCTTCTCCTGCGTGGAATACCCCCGCAATCCCACTTACGGGTGGAATTTCGAAAAATCCGTTCTTAGCTGACCTCTACCGGGAAAAAGGAATATTCCTACCAAATTTCAAGTCTTTACGCTTTTAAGTTCCAGACATATCGTGATGAGTCAATAGATATATATATATATATATATATAGAGAGAGAATAAGAGAGAAAACGGAGAAACATAAAACACAGGGGCGTAGGGTTCTCCGCCGACATCGTTATTAATTAAATCCATTATTTAATTTNAAAAAAAATAGGGATCACTAAGAAAAATGCATTAATGTAACCCGAGGTGTGAAACAAAAAATCTGTTATCGCATGTGCTGCGGAAACTATTAAAGATAAAACAAAAAAATGTTCTACAATTATATAGAACGTATTAATATCTATAAAAAAGACCGATACCATATATCCAACTACTGTAGTTATGCCAGTATAACTACTCTTATGCATTTTAAAAGTTAATAAAAGTGCCAACAATAATCAAACCATATTATTCATACCTGTCTTCACACTTATCCTATTAAAATATTTTATTAAAGACCGTTTCAATACTGGAAAAACTTTTTAAATTATTAAAATCGGACATTCCATTCAAAAGATGTAACTAATTTAAAAATGTCAAGCTAAAGAAAATAACGTATCCCGACTCAAATGTCGTGTATAGGGAAGTTCTATGACAATAAACCCATTACAAATAAAACTCTTTTTTAATATTATAGAAGAATGTTTTTCCATTAATCAAGCTAAAAATTACCGAACCAATTTAAAAAGTATGATTAGATTGTAAAATATATACTAGCTGAACCCGCGGCTTCGCCTGCGTGGAACACCCCCGCAATCCCACTTGCGGGTGGAATTTCGCAAAATCCGTTCTTAGCTGACCTCTACTGGGAAAAAGGAATAGTCCTACCAAATTTCAAGTCTCTACGCCTTTTGGTTCCAGAGATATCGTGACGAGTCAATAGATACCTGAATATCTCTTATATATAGTTATAGATATATGTTTTTCTTGGTAAGGGCATAGCAAACTACAACCTCTGTCAGTCCGGATTGTGATATATGTATCACACAATACGACATATTACAGGAGTCGATCACGAGATCTCTGCTAATCGAATCCGTCGCCGTTAAAGCCTCATAATAAATTTCTTAAATAGCAAACAGCACCAATGACAGTGCATTTCTTAAGAATTTCGATTTTAATCCACATATCTTCAACCGGTACAATTTATAACCATATTCGTTAGTTTTATTCGCTTCAACGAAAGAAGTTCACAGGGAGAATTAAAAATATTTCACACTTATGCTCGAAGTAAATCAAAACACGCTAATACATATTTATAAATATTGATATGTAAATAAGGCTATGAAAAGCTAATGAGTGAAATCCAAGCAATGTGTTGAACTTCGATGAATATGCCCTATAAAAAAAATTGTAACAGTCCATTTACGCCCCACTGCTGGGCACAGGCCTCATTTGAGAGAGGGGTTTTAGAGCATAGACCCACGACGCTACTCCACTGCGGATTGGCAAGCATAGTACACAATTGTACTCTCATAGTCCGACGTGACGGGAAGCCAACACGACAGTTGAGAGAGAGATCAGGCGCAGGAACGACGGCTTGACGTGCTCTCCGAGGCACGAGGATGGATCACACCGCCAAACTTCGGTCAAATATTGAGAAAATCTCAATTCGATTTCGAATTGGCCCAACCCGGGACTCCAACCCAGGACCTCATGTCTGTGGTCAAACATGCTAACCACTAGACCAATGAGGCAGTATATGCCCTATATTATATGGAATTTATATTTTCTATTTTGTTTAGGTTTAGCCTGTTGGGAGGAGATATCGTACCGAAATGAATTTTTTGCTGTCTAATTAATAAAACGTATAACGTAATACCAATTCAGATCGTAACATCGCTCGCCATTATCTGAAATTACAGTCATACAATCTAAAATATAATTTTTATAGATCTGGAAAACATTCTACCGCCTCAATATATAAAAACGTTGAATGTTAATTCAGAATCAAACTTAACCGGAACAAAAATAAATTCCTAAAAAAAGGCGGCCTGTACACCCAGATTCCCGCCAAAATCCGTAAAATATTATAGCTGCGATCAGAAATTGTTGGTTGTCAATGTCAAAAACAAGTGAATAAAAACTAAACTGTTCTCTTTTATATGATTTCTGAACGACGCGACGAACATCAAACATTTGACATTCACAAATCACTAAAATTGATTTTATTTCTGAATGACTTTTGAGTTCAATTGATTTTTAAACGACGGGACGAAAATGCCCAAGTTTGTGACGATTCTATGGAAAAGTGAAATTGATGTGTTTACTATATTCCAAGCACATTTCCGTATTTACTCACCTTTTAAAACTTCCCTGGACTTCTGCAAATAATTCAAAACCAAAATTAGCCCAACAAGTCCAGCCGTTTACTAGCTTTAGCGACACTAACAAACAGTAATTTTATGTTAGAAACGAGATAATGCGTCTAAAATTGTAATTAATCATGATCTTATATTCCGAAATTAATGGTTAAGAAATCTTTTTTCAGAAATATTAAACTCTAGATAAATTACAGTAAAAGATAATTCTAACTAAAAAATGTATATACTACTACTGTTTGATACAAGTCTTGTTACAAAAGTTATTTATAATAAGAATAAACCTATTGATATATGAAATAATACTTTCTAAACAAACGTTAGGATAACAATTTCAAATATGCTATTTTATTGGAATTTATCTATGTACAAAATATTAACATTATCTACTTCAAATAGATCATAAACATTGGCGTAATGGGTATATATAGGTCTTTAGACACTTTTATCCTGACTCTAACCTTAATCGGATTATCAACCTCGTTGTACTGTAGCATAAACGATGTCTACTTTTCCTCTTTGGATATTATAGATTTTATTTCATTAATCCTAATTGTACAAGTAATCTACAAATACAACTGGTTGTAAGTGTCCTAGAACATAATGCGATTTAATTCTACAATACGGAAAAATAGAGTTTAGGAAATTCCAAGCGACTAATACAGAAAAACATACCCGGATTTACAAATAATTACAATTGGTATAAGTAGTAGGCCATTATCGTCGCACCTCTGGGTACAGGATTCTTCAATCATATGAGAGAGGGTTTTTAGAGCATTTACCCACCACGTTGCTCCACTGCGGATATACATATTACACAAGTGCACTTTCCATTCTTAACGTGCTCGCCGAAGCAAATATTGAAAAATCTTAATCGGAACATAGAGCCCAGGACGCTATGTCTGTAGCAGAACATGCTAACTACGGATGTTCATGTAAAGAATATAGTTTTTTTTTCGATATAATATATCGTAGTATTATATCGATACTATGAAATACATCGAACAAATATGTGTGAACAAATAAAAGTGATATTTTAAAAATATCTTAAGTAATTACTTTTATTTAACTAGACTACAATATTAAATACAATACAATATTAAATGAGTGGATTAAAACTGAGTGACAGAGTAAGAAATAGTGTGATAAGAGAGCGTTGTGGTATAAAAATAGGACGTAGTGACTAAAATTGAGAAAGGTATGCTTAGATGGTTTGGGCATGTAGAGAGAATGAATGAAAGGAGACTGACAAAAAGGATTTATGAGTCAAGAATGAATGCGAAAGTTGGAAGGGGAAGACCAAGGCGAACGTTCCTAGACCAAATCCAGGACATTTTAAATAACGGCCAGGTCAAGAGTACTCTAAACCGACAAACTTGTATGAAAAGTTTAATGAGAATGAAAGAAGCGAAGGAGATATGCAAGGATCGTGGCAAGTGGAAGGATGTTGTCTCTGCCTACCCCTATGGGAATGAGGCGTGATACTATGTATGTATGTATGTACAATATTAAATAGGGATCAGGTTAGCTATGAGTAAAAATACTTAAGAGAGATGTAACAAATCAACTGTACGAGTATTTGTATGAAAAAGAATCCAAGGCCACACATGTTTAGGATCCTTCTATTTTGTACCATATTAGTATGAAAGATTTGTAAATTCCAGTGCTTTTATTTGTAAACCTTGTAAAAACAAAATTTTATTGGCCCTTTCGGCTAGCAATCTGCTTCTCTGCTGTTTAAGAACCTGTCCGGCTTTTGAGAATAGTCTGCTGAGCTAGCCACCGTAGTTAAATGCCACATTACAAATTTAAAGGAATAAGTAGATATAAAGAAAAAATGGAATGTGAGGCGATATTTGGTATATCCGATAAAATATATCATATTACATTCGATACACCATTATATCGCCCAATACTATTGCTAACCAATAGACCAATGAGGTAGTTACAATTGGTGTGCATGTTTGTAATTTCAGAACAGGAGGACTCCAACATATCGCGTGTGGCTGAGGGGGAAGCCCCGCCACTTTGAAAACTATTACCCGTTACACGACGTATTCCCGTACAACAAAAGGCCACGTTCATAACTCAGCCACATCCCAATTTTTCTTAAAAAGAAGGCGATCATATTTAAGTTTTGCTATATAAATGATTCCAAGATTAAAATATGAGAGGCAAACAAGTTTGACATTTCCTTTGGCTAATCTGTTAATAAATTGGCGCCAAAATTCAAGCATTAATAATCTCCCTGCACTCGATTTATCGACATAGTTTTCACAAATCCTTTTCTTTAATTTAGTCGGCATGCTATGACAGGCACTTAATCTTAAATTATCACACAATGATACGGCAGCTGCCTTAATACTATAAAAAATTAGGGTCTTATTTTGAAAATTGGATTAAAGCCGGATTTTTGTTGGCTTTCTGTATGAGCAAAATATAATAGATATCCAAGTGTATATAACATTTAATGCTATTGTAAGGTTATATATCTCATAGCCGATTTTAGGACCAAGTGGTTCATTTCGTGGCGTATCATCTATTTTGTTAGTCTTTACTCCTATAAGCCAATAGTATTTTACGGAGAGAGGACGAAGTTCTATATTATTTAGGTTCACGCTTGAGTATGATTTCACTTGATGGTAAATAAAGATACAGTCTAAGATAGTAACGTGCTAAATTGAAAACAGATAACCTAATGGTAAAATATAATGTATATTTTACGAAGTACTCGATTGCAACGAGATTCTATGGGCTCTATGTATAAGGGCTAATCTGCGAATTGGCAAGTTTTAGTAGCTTCACAAAGTCTAAATTGACATATTTTTTAGATATTTAACTGGAGGTACGCTTTATGAATTATATTATAGCAAAAAATTATACCTCTTTATATAGTCTATAATGACGTCGTTTCCGTGGTATTTACAAATCATTTTTTTATAATACATTGATGTAGACTGAAACTGTCCTTAACAGTTCATTAAAATAGATATTAGACATTTAAAAAACGGAGGCAAAACATAAGAAAATTCTTGCATTAACCCAATAAAAATACAATCCAACGCTGTACTATGGGTAAAGAGTAATAATTGGATTATTATTCATCTCTCCTGCTACATTTAAAGATTCCCTGACGCTGTTTTTTTAAAGAATAATTAACTATATTTTATATTGCAGAATGTTCCTTGGCAACATTCGGGACGGGTACCGGTGTGCAACGTATTCCCTTTGTATATTTACCGCTGAAGGGTCAAATCATCCACCCATCACGAGAAATCACCTTCCACAGTAAGTACCTTTTGAAAAATACATTTTTGACATACAAACTTCTTTAAGGACACACACTTTATTGAATGAGATTGAGTTATCATGATCTACTATGTTCCTCTCGTTGGCGCCTACCCAGACTTTTGAACTTTTAGAGAAGATTGATAAAAAAAATATTTTACTAAAGACTAGCTGACCCGGAAATTTCGTACAACCTGATAATAAATAAAAAAGCTGAATGATAATTGCAGATTCCCGCCAAACTCTGTAAAATGTTATAGCTATAAATTATTGTGTGTCAATGTCAAATGTCAAAAACAAATAAAAAAGTGCGTACGTACAAAGTACACATGTCAGAAGCGAAACTTCTTTGGCAAACTACATTTCAAGTCTTGTTTACATTTATACAAATCTAAAACTTTAGATTTAAGAGACTTAGATGGAGGGAAAAAGGAAGATATGTTAGGAATTTAATTGTCATTAAAACATTAAAAGTGTTAAAAAATTGTAAATAACAATGCCACGTGATTTTTTATCAATATTAAAAATTATAATTATTTTTTGTTTAGAAAAGAGAATTTATGAAATATTTTTATTTTATTTAAAAAAATAATAATATATTAAATTATTGAATGACGAGTATAAAATGCCCCATTTTTGTAGATATTAAAACTACCTAACCTTCAAACGAATTAGCATAACAAACGATGCACGTCGTCGTGACGCTATTCACGCGTTTCATCTGTAAAAGTTTTATCCTCGTGCGCTTAAAGGAGTTTCGCTTCAAAAACAAAAGTATTATTTTAGACATTCAAAACCACACATATTAAAAAGAGTCAATTTTAAGTTTTACTGATTTATCTATAAGGCAAGAAATGAACATCAAATATTTACCAGGCAGGGACAGTTTGTAAAGGAAATTGAAATAGTTTTTTTTTTATTATATTACAAGCATTTTTTTATTGCTGTTAGTTTAGCGCTTGACTGGGATTTCACCTGATGGTAAGTGAGGATACAGTCTAAGATGGAAGGATGCTAATTTGGTAAGAAGCGATACACCTCTTCCCGCCTCTTCATCCTTACTCGCTTTTTAAGCCTTTCCTGGATTTCTACAAATAAATCAAAAGCAAAATTAGCCAAGTCGGTCCAGCCATTGTCGAGTTTTAGCGATACTAACGAACAATAAATGATTTTGATATACTCGTATATACATTGAAATTTTGTACATCTGAGAGGTCTAATAGTAGAAATTTAAATACATTTTCGTTATAAAAACGTCACGTGTTCATTTGTTTATATATATTTCCAGATGTGAAAACCCCAATCTGTGCTGTATCAGGAGCCCAATTTCTGACGCGGAAGGGATTTTTGGATCTCCGAAACACAATAGATGCTGATGTGCCATTCAGTTTGTTCCGGGACGAAGGAAGGACGTTCTTACAGGTAGAGCATTATAGCCTTTATTATAAAGCTTAATTTTCGTAATATAAGAGACTAAACGTAAACGCGGGGTTTAATTTCTTTGAAAATGTATACACCATCCGAACCGCGCAAGTGCATGTCGCGTTTAAAAATTGGGGATCGGATTAGGAAAATGAAAAATACTTTGATTCATTACTGATTGTAACCTCAAGTGATGGTAAGTGATTTTTTTTTTGCTACAAATTACATTAGGATATATATAAACCTCCATCCGGAAGATTGGGACACGCTGGGTGTATCAGGATACTCACTTACCCAGTGAGGCCCAGATGTTGGCTGATGCATTCGTGTCTGACAGTCCCGGATGAATCCGACTTAAAGCTTCTGCTTAGGAACTAGGGCAAGCACTAGGGCAACATTGCGCCTCCTAACCCCCCACCCCCGTCATTGGGCGGGAAGGAGTACCACCTAACGTATTCTGCCTTTCTCACTCACCATCAAGTATATCGATTAATATGATAATACAGTCTAAGATGGCAACTAGCTAATCTGGAATGAGCTTGCCTCTTATGGTTTCTACACGGTATAACACCGGAACGTAAATTTATTGCTTGTCAGTATATCTGCTGGTAGGATGGTAACTAGGCCAGACTGATGCCTTCTACCAGTCAATAAATAGAAAAATGAGTCAGATTACATCAATAATTTGGGGTATGTACTGCTTATCAGTAGTGGAGCAGTGTTGTGGCTATGAGCACTTCACCTTCTTTTATAAATAAGGAGGCCTATGTCTAAAGTAGAAAGTCATTTGGCTGCTATTTTTGAAGGGCGAAACCAGACCAGTCAAGACTCGGACATATTAGAAAATGTAGTTACCTATATTTCCCCTGCCGGTAATCGAGCCCAGGCCCACTATTCGCATAATTGCACTAGGTATTTATAAAGCCATATTTTTGTTTTTATTTAGTGGAGTGGCGAAGATGAAGTCCGGAAGCGTATGTCAGGTCGCGTCATGGTGGTACGTTTACTCTGCCGGGATATATCAACAACACCCATATCCCCCTTAGATTTAAGGGGGGTATTTACACCCTGTGTCGCCTTTAGAGTCCAGGGAACACCTCCAAGGCATGCAAGCAGTAAGTTTATAATTATCTCTCTCACTGACTTATCACGAGACCCGTTTTGCAATGTAGACCGTAAAAAAGAACGGATTTCTACAGTCCCAGGGGATGGGAAGCTATATGAGTAATATCGCGAGAAACTTCTAGTAAATAAAAAATCTTTTGAACCTTTTAATAAAAATAGCCTCTAGAAATTACTTGTTCACATTGAAATTTTAAAATAATTTCTCTTCTCATAGATATAGTCTTAAATAATAGGGAAGAGAAATTAAATTCGAGAAAAACAAATTAATAAGCGTAGTTATTTCCGCAAAGTTTGCCGAGACCCCTCTTCCTCCTCCTTAGATGAGTTTGAATGTCTCACTCCTCTCTTAAAACATAATAAATTTCGGTTAAGAAACTATAAAGTCGTAAATTACCTCTTACTATTTTAGTGCGTAACAATCATAACCTATATCCACCATTTATCACAAATAAAAATATCTATTTATTTTACATTACAGATATCACAGAGGTTCAATTTGCGTCTAACGCACAAACTTCGGAAGCTTCTAGAACATCTGGTTTAAGTGTAGCAGAATATGTAGCAATCGGAATAAGCTCCTTACTTCTTGGACTTATATACGTTGCCTCAGTGTTTCTCTATTTACATTTAAAAAAACGTCGAAAAACAGCCGCAGGAGGAAGTACGCCGAAAAATGTCAAAGTATTCAAGCATAAAAACGGCAAAGTTATAACAGACCATGATATTTTAAGAATAAACAATGAAAGGGTTCAATCTTTGGCTAATGCGTTGGGACAAGACGATGGTGTTGTTAAGAAAAACCCATTATTAAATGTAGCAAGACAGTTCCATGATAATAAAAGCTTTGCAAACGATCTCTCTGATTCTGAAGATTTTACAGATACCAATATGCCAGGCGAAGAAAATAATTATCACGTATGTATATTTGTATAATCAAAAATCGATCACACGTTCATGCCTAACCAAACCACCCAAAATTATTAGTTTGAATAAATTGTAATTCGGCGTACATATTCCTATGGTAACGTAAGCGCTCAATAAGAACGGATCTTCTCTTAAAATGATGACTCATTGACCGAATTATTTCACTTGCACATGCTCACTTAGACTGGATTTCCGTATAAATATTCCGTATATGGGCGTCACCTTTTTAAAAAATGAAATCCATCTTTTCATCATCATCTAAATCACAAGAAAATATTTTCTATTTCATTTTCCAAAGTGAATTCATATATGTAGATGCGATTATGGTTTATATATAAACTGTGTAAACGACTAACTCAAACATTTTTAAATTTCAGTCTGAAACGACTTCAGTTGTAATACACAGACATATAAAAGAATTAAGACACCAAGGTGACGGCTTAGAATTGAATCTTCGTGATGAATCAAATATAGAGCGTCTTCCAGACGAACATGTTTCTATAGTTGAGACAATAGACGATAGAGAAATCACAAGACCAGTAGGCACAACACGGCGTAAGCTTTATTTTAATCCAGCGTACTTTGAACCTCATTTGATGGCGGTGAGTATAATTGATAAAAACAATATATTTAACGTGACTAAATATTATCTATACTTTCACTATTTTTCTAGGACCCCCCTCCTGCAGCAATTGAATTCCTTTCAAAAATTCGAGAAGTAATAGCAATCGCAAAACAAAAAATGGCAACAAAACGTTTTCATCCAGTATTAAATCTTATTCCAGAAGAGGAAACTTATCCATCAATCGGAAACAGTATTGATCTTTATCACAGTATGGGTAGCCAAAGAAGTGGTAGTATTGTAAGTCTTAAAAGAGAAAACAGCAGAAAAAGATCTTCTAGTTGCTTAGGTTGTCCTGGATGCAAATTCAATAAGAGCGATAGCAACGTTCAAACTTTTATAAAACATAACTTTGGTACATGTTCAAACTGTAATGTTGAAAAAGGGGACAAACAAAATAGCATTAGAAAATGGTTAGAAAATATTCCAAGTGGAAAACAACAAGTGTTTTATAATGATAATCAAACACAAAATTTAGCGATGTCTTTATTATCGTTACCAAATAATGACAATCAATCTCAATTACAGAAACAAAATAGTTTCTGTGCATCTCATAAACTTAAAGTATCTAATGAGTTTTCTCATTATAAAAGAAACGCTACCCGTTCTGTTAGGTCAGAACCATCTGTACGAAATTATAATATATCTTTACCAGAATTCGAAAATCCTGATACCAGTAATTTGGAAATTCAACATGTAGATCGTTTAAGACCTAGTGTTTCAAATGGCTATCACTCCGAAGGTTTGCATCAAAACAATAGTGGCCACAAACGAAACGGAAATGCCTTAAACCACAATGTTTTACCGGACATGGTAAATGAAGCCATTGCTCTGGACAACTTTTCCAGATCATCGTACAATTTAAGTAGCTCAGATGAAGAACGGTATGCTAAAAATGTACCTAACGAGGGTGGAGCTACTTTTACTAAAAATAATTCGGACATACCTTCAGGTAATGAATATGAAACAGATAGCCTTGAAAGAACATCTAATAAAAAAAGCAAACCTGCCCTCGTTGATTATTCAGACATTCCATCATCCCAAGCAAGCCCTAGTCTAAGTAATGCTTTACCATTGGAAGAAGAACTTACGATGAGAAATGCAGTATATAAAACAAACTCCAGTGACAACAGCAAGACTCCGTCGCCAGAAGTAGATTTGCACATTGATGATAATCAGTACGAATTAATAGAATTGAAAAAAACTAAGGAAGAGGCCGCTAGCACTATTAAATTAAAACATAATTCTAATTACAGTTTAGTAAGTGAGGTATATGTAAATAATAATTTCGGCAGTACGCCTACTTCACCTAGTGGGTCAGAATGTTCAATGGGAAGTCGGAAAGTTTTTCATTTAGACAACCCAAAGCCAAAATCTGGTTGTTTGACAATCGAAGTAAAGGATCCACCTGAAAATTATATAAAAATTCATGAATCAGATGGCTTCGAACCGGACACATTAGACCGTAAACATCCAAAGCATAAAGACATTATTGATAGTGTACAGTTCAGTCGTAAAGACTTGTTGAACAGTATCGGAAATGTTGAAAACGAGAACCATCAACGTATACAATTAAGTAGCAGCGGCACGTTTTCCAAAGGTAATGGAAAAGCTGAAAACTTATGTAAATTCAACAGTTTAAGAAATGATCACGAACACCAACGACAATTTCTAAATCGTCCTAAGTTATTATCTAATGCATATAGTGGTTCAAAATCATTAGAAAATACAACCGACGACAATTGGGACGATAACGGAGGTTGGTCGTCTGAAGAAAGTCGTATTTTAACATTAGAACTGAGACATTCAAAGAGACAACGACAGTGCACTCCACCCACAATAAAACAACTTAAAAATTTAGCCAGACCTGATATTCTACCACCTTTGCCACCAACTGAAGAAGGGGCCATTTATGAAATACCAAAATTACCTCCAAGAAGGGTTCAATATCAAAATTCTGAAATAGAGCAATCACATATACATAGTAGGAGTGAAAGTCCCAGGCCAAGCATGACAAATTTGACTACAGAGTCAAGTTTTGTTTGTGATAACTTATCATCCCGTAATTCTATTTGTGGGTCTACGTGTAGCACAATAGCATTTCCAGCTCGCCCTTTAAATATGGAATATAAAGATGTGAATATTGCACAATCAAGTGCGCAAACTGCAATAGAATGTCGAAATTCCTCAATAAATACTAATACCTTCGTAAGAGGTCAAAAAGTAGACAATTTCCACAGAATCAAATTTAGACGAAAAAAAGGTACCAATATCGAAGACTCTGGATATCTCAGCAGTGATTCGACAAATTCTAAGCAATTTCAAAAGAAACTAGTTATTGCCAAAATTGCAAGTTGTAGCGAAAGTGACGGCACAGAAGATGAAGCTAGAAGTGAATCTGGTGCTGAAAGTGTAGAGACACATTCAGTGTATTTCGGTAATTGCCAAAAGCACACTGAACAACACGCTGAAGAAAATATCAAAAATAAAGTGCCAAAAGACTTGAAAAGAAAAAACAAAGTTAAATGTGAAAATCCTAGCCAGTGATATTTGTGCAATAACAGACAAAGTGCAATATTATAAATAAGTATTATTAATACAAATAGAAATAAATAATAACATATAAATATACAATACATAACATATACATGTTATACCTCGAACGTAATAAAATAAATATAATTTAGTTTTAATAAAGATATAAAGAATGGCCGGATGTGCAATGCAATAATAGATTAATAAGATACAAATAAAATGTTATAACGTTTATCGTTGTGTACATAGTTTTTATAGGTTTTCGTCTTCACGATTTTCACTTATGTAAAATATACTTTATTTTTACATAAGTGAAAATTTTATTTATGTTAAACTTTTTTGTAAATATTAAGCACATGTAAAGAGTCAGGCAGCAAAGATTGGCTTCCTAGTACCTGACAAATATTGCTCCGGAGGGGGTCTTTGCTTAAAGCAATTTATACGGCTCCCCTCCGTAATATAGAGCATAATATATTATGTTTTATAGTTGTTGAGAATAAACAATCAGAAATAGACCAAATACAATAACTAATTTTCCTTTAATTAAAGCCCCTTGTAAGTAAATTACACAGAACATTAAAGGTGGAAATTAAAAATGCATGCGTACAAAGTAAAACTTTAGATTTTTGAGACTCACAGAGAGGGAAAAAGGAGGGTATGTTAGGAATACAAGAATTTAATTTTCATTAAAATATTAAAAGTGTCAAACATTAATACAAATATTTTTTTGAAATCTCAAATGACGACTTGTAAATAAGATGCCACGTGTTACTTGTCACTATTCGAAATTATTATTTTTAATTTAAAATTTAGAATAGAGTATTTATGAAATGAAATATTTTTCATACATTTTTCGTTCCTGTATGTATTAAATAATTAAATCGAGGAGTGGCAAATTAAATGCCATATTTTATTAGTAGATATTAAAACTACGTACTTAACCTTCAAACGAATTAGCATAAAAAACGCTGCACATTTTCGTGACGCTTATTATAAAAAATTTAGCTCATGCGCCCAGTTTCACTTCATAAATTCCACTTTATCTACGACCACTGATTTATTAAATGAAAGCAGTTTTATGCATAGAAAATATAAGTAATAATAGTTGTTTATTCCCAACACAATCGTTGTTTTTGGTTGTGGGTATGTATAAATAGATATTTTATATATAATAAGCTGATATAGTGGTGCTAACAACAGGAAATAACCGGGTATTTAATGTATAACATTAATGTTTTTTGTAGACGCTAGGACATAATTTCGTATTTAATACAATTTTGCATATAAGCTATTCTTAATTTTATACATTTTACAAATAAGTAATAGGGGCTCAAATAGATGTATTTGTAATTTAGTTTATTAAACTACCTATAAGGTAAATACATATCAAATACTACAGAGACGGCTAAGCTCTCAATATTAGAAAAATAAAATCTTATCAGATGACCTTAAAATGATATTGTATATAGGTCATAGAAGTACCTGTCACCAAATTTTACGTAGACTTGACGTAATGCTGACTTAACGTTATTATGTCATTGCAAGGCAACATATTAGGTTTAAAGAGATTTATTTCTCAAAGAATTATAACATATTCACTAACGAGAAACAATATATAAAATATACCCTCACAACTTAATTATAAAACTACTTGACTGATGTGTGACCGTCGTCTTAGTGTGCAGTGGGTTTCAGTATAGCAAGTATTTTATTTAAGTAAACTTAGGTCATTAATTATGAATTTTTTGAGTTTGTTTTTAAAAATACTGAATGACCGGGCATTGTTAACTTCATTCGGTAGGTTATTATATATTTGTACTCCTGCACAATTTACCTTTGTTTGGCCTTGAGAAGTACGTACTTTTGGTAGTAAAATGTGGCTCCTTCTACGATAGCTTCGTATTTACCTGTAGAGTATCACGTCAGTCCTATGTCAATGATTGTGAACTAATTACTCGTATATTACGTAAATTGATATAACCTTGATGTCACCGTGATGGAAGCGTGAGTGGGAAATTGTGTGTTTTGTACTTTAGCAAAATATAGTTTTTTTATGTATATCCTAATGTAATTAAGTTCAAGTGTACGTAAAGCACTATAAAACTAACATCAAACTTCTCTATAGATGCTCTCATTTGATATTAAGTATTTATAAAATTCTCTTCGTTATAAGTAAAACGATTAAGTTATAATTTTCTCTTCCAATTTATGTAAATATCGCTTTATAATATACCAACTTTTAATTGTTGACATAAAATTTTCGTGAACAGTAAAATCGTTCTTGATTTAATTTAGTAAACACAAAAATTATACTGATTTTATAGTAGCATATGCAGCTAAAGGGTTTTTATATACTTATGGTATAAAAATGTAATAGAAAAGTATAGTACACAATTTTTTTTTTTTAAATAAAGCGCTACAAATTTATATGGTTTAATAAAAAATATATATAATATGTAATGGGTGTATCTACATTAATGTCGATTATTTCGATTAATTTGGTTAAAAATTGTACAGCGCCATCTCTTGAAATCTAATGGAAAACATTGAAAGAGTTTTTCTATTTAATGAGTTTAAAAATCTCTATGGCGGAGGAATTAGTTTAATTTTTTTTATATCGCATGTTTATAGTTTAGAGGTAATGCATATAGACAAAGTCTGAATTAAATTAGTGATTATTATTGTACAATAGTATTTAAGTTATATAATATTGATATTAATAATAAAATTCATTTATTTTTACATATGCTTTTAATTTTACCAATATAACTAAGTTTGCGATCGAAAAAGAAAAAAAACATTTAATTGCAAAAGAAGACACAACAGATATCATTAAGTAAGTACACAGATGTAAACAACAGCTTTTAACGTTAGTCTAGATTGCAGGCTTAGGCCGTGGCTAGCAGCCACCCTACTAACCGCTTACCAAAAAAGATGCATTCCAAAGCGATGATGTGTCGAAACCTTTAGAGTTAAATTAAGTCTTACTAATACCAGGTCGAATTAGAAAATACAATTCCCTTTTGAGCTTTTCGAATTCGAATTCGAAGTCTCCATTATTATAAAATAAACTAAACGGCAGACATTATCATAAATGAAATTTCCAATTGTTGAAAGGTGTAGGTACACTATAATTTCAACTTGTAGTATGTGATGATACAGTCTAAGATACTACTATCTAATCTGATAAGAACTAATTTACCCCTTGTGCTTTCTACACAGTAAACGTAACGCAAATCTATTGCTTGGCAACACATCTTTCCTGGTAGAATATAGCTACTTCCAGACTCAGAACAAAAACAAATTTTAAATTAGAACAAAAACAAAGTACAGAATTTATTGAAAAATGACTTAACGGACAGGTCTAAAAGAGAACATAAGTGACAGAATATATTGAAAACGGACATGAAGGACAGATTTAACAAAAAAAGAACGTAAACAACAGAATTTATTAAAAAATTACACGAGGGAGAGGATTTATTAAAAAAAGAACATAAATGACAGAATTTATTGAAAACAGACATGAATGATAAATGTTTACAAAAAAAGACAAATAGTAGAATTTATTATAAAACGAACATAAATGACGGAACATATTGGAATATACTAGGAGTCCCACAGGGTTCCATATTGGGGCTATTTCTGTTCCTCATTTATATTAATGACCTTCCTTACTTTGTTAAAGGTGATCATGAGGTTGTTCTGTTTGCTGATGATACTTCGCTGTTGTTTAAAATTAATAGACGACAAACAAATTATGACGACGTACAGAACTCTCTCAATAAAGTAGTACAATGGTTTGAAGCTAATAATTTATTGCTCAACGGAAATTAAATAAAATATTTGTGCTGCAGAAAAGGGCCGTTCGTGCGATTTACAATATGGGTCCAAGAGAGTCGCTAAGAAACAAATTCAAGGCAATTAAGATAATGACAGTTCACTGCGTATACATATTAGAGAACTTGTTATACGTAAATAAAAACATTATACATTTACTCTTTTAATAAAAAGAGTAAATGTATATCATATAACTTACAAAACAAAAACAAACTTTTTATAAATTCTAGTAGGCTGCATAGAATTAACAACTCATTTAAGGGTACCTATATACGTTTCTATAATAAACTCCTACAAGACGTTTGAGAGATGTCAATTAATAAATTCAAAGTCTTTGTTAAAAGAAAGTTGATAGAAAAATCGTATTATAAGTTACAAGATTACTTAGACGATAGAAACCCGTGGGAGTGAACTAACTGCTCTAATTTGAATTGAAATATATTAAACTAATATGATATTGTAATGATGGTAACAAAAAAAAAAACAAAATACCCAACTGAGTTTGTTGTGGGCTCTTTTCGGATCAGGGCGCGAAGGAAAACAGACCATAAAAGACAGAATGTATTTAAAAAAAACATGAAGTGCAGAATTTTCTAAAAAAGGAAAGAATTTATTAAAAAAGACATGTTTTATTAAAATAAACGGCAGAACTTATTTAAAAAAAAAACAACATTAAGGAAATAATTTATTGAAAACAGAACATAAAGGACCGAAATTATTAAACTAGATATGTAACGAAATAGATTTAATCCATATATTAGATCTATTCAATTATGATGCAATCCTCTGACATTGCATCGGAATCCTTTTCTTTTCTAATTATACTTTTAATTCCTTTTCGTTTTTCTTCTAATACTTCATTTCTAAACTCCAAGTACTTTGGCAGACCATTTGCCATCAAATCGATCTCTTGACCAACTTTTTCATCATTATTTTCACTCATTTTCACCATACATTCGTCTAAATACTCTCTTATTATTTTTATCTCTTTACACACAGACGATGCACATGTAATGTAATCTATTCTTTTATCTTTTGCATCTGATTTTTCATTGTACATAAATAAATCATCGGTATTTGCTATTATTTTGTAATCCGATGTTGTAATTATAATCCTATGTGGCACAATGTCATATATATAATGAATTAAGGCCAATAATTGCGATGGGTCTCTGGAACATTCCAACATAGTTGAAAAGGTTTTAGGAGTTCAATTCCACCACGCTTGTTTAATGGTTACAAATACCCAAGAAACTTTTGTATAAAAAAATTTAAAAAGAATAATTTTGATCGTCATAAAGTTACAATGAGTAAGGCACGATAAAAATAACACCAGAATCTTTTAGGGCACTCACATGAGAGAAGGTTTAAGGAGAATAAATTTGGTAAGCACAGAAAAGGTCACAATGAGTGGCAAGCTAAACACAGCACCTGAATCTTTTGCGACACTCAAATGAGACAAAGTTTAAAGAGAACACATTTGGTAAGCACAGAAAAGGTTACAATGAATGGCAAGTTAAAAACAACGCCAGAATGTTTTCGACACTCAAATGTCAGAAGGTTTAAAGAGAACAATTTGGTAACCATAGAAAAGGTTACAATGAGTGGCAAGCTAAAAACAACGGCAGAAACTTTTGTGACCCTTAAATGAAAAAAGATTTAACGAGTATAAATTTGATTACTATTAAAAAGGTTAGGTTAGGTTAGTAACTCAACCGTAAAAGATAGATATATGCGATCCAGACTTTTTTGTAGAACTTTTAATAAGGATCAATTCCGTCATACATGATTGTTGCATGAATTTAACCGTTTACGCAACGCACGCAACAGAAACTTTCAAAAGTAATAAATCCTCCCAGTTTTTGAAACATTTTTTACTGGTGCTCTGCTAATATTGGTAGTATCTTGGTGTTATATATCCCATAGGCATCCCAAAACTAAAAGGTTTTTCAATCCAAACCAGTAGATTCTGAGATTAGCGCATTAAATCAACCAAACTCTTCAGTTTTTAGATTCATCTCTTACAATATTAATAAAGATGTATAAAATAATTTAATCGACATAACTTTAATAACTTAAGTATAGAATATCTTCATAATTTTTTTACATTCGGAAAAGCATTATAAAGAACCCTTACCCGTTCTTTTTTTATGTTGTTTTTGAATAAACTATAATGTGTGCGTGTGTGTTTATAAATTTTAAATACAAACCTTGTATAAACTTTAACGTTCATAACTTCTGTTAATTCATAGCCGTTAGCAAATACAATCATAACACCATAGAGAATATCGAATGGTGACATTTTGTGTATGGCAACATTGTCTAGGTACTTTTCCATTTTTAAATAGGTATAAAATATGTCGGATAAAGTCACAACACTATCATCAGGCCGCTTTATATGTCTTAGTTTAAGATCAAAGCTTTCTGAAGTCGATAGGAGTGAGAGAATAAAATGTGAGGTATCTGTGAATAAATAGAAATATATTTTATTATCTATCCTGACAGATGTCCTTTTGACCAAATAAATGTATCGGCAACATCGCCATCATAATACAATATGTAAATTTACTAAAGCACGAGACTTATGATGGACAAATAGAATTTCATTTATAATATAATAATAGACAAAAAATTGTCAGACTGTCATATGGTTGACTGAATACTAACAAGTAAAGTTTAAAACTCCTGTTAGTAGATATTAAATCTTTTACTTTTCTCTGGCAAAATAGTGCTAGTATTCGCTTTGCTAGCAGAAGTCTCGGGTTCAATTCGTGATATTTTCTAGGACATTGCATTTTCTAATTTATCTGAGTCTGGACTTGGGCGAGGCTTCGACCGTGGCTAGGTACTCTACCAGCAAAGCCATATCGTCAAGCAAGAAATTTGTGTTCCGGTGCAATGCTTTGTAGAAACCATAAGAGGTAAATTGCCTCTGACTTGATTATCGTGCTTCCATCTTAAAACTGTATTATCACTTACAATTAGACATAATCACAATCAGGCGCTAACCTGCATTTAAAAACAGCATTACTATTTGAATGGAAATTTCAAAATCAAATTTTATATGATCACTTGTCATTAATTTTTATATAAGTCCTATAAGAAAATCTATTTACATTATACGAATTTGTTATTTTTTTTAATAATAATAAAGGTTACAATGTACAGATTATCCCATATTCCATCGGGACCGAAAAACAACGCGGGCGATACCGAGGAGAAGAGCTAGCAGTACATAAACCTAAGTAGTAAGTAAGTAGCAGCCCATTAACGTACCACTGCTGGGCACAGGCCTCCTCACTCCGAGGAGCGAGGGTTTTTAGAGACCCATCATGGTGCTCCACTGCGGATTGGCAGGCAGGCTTAAGTGCACTCTCTATTCCTTCACTCTCATAATCCGATGTGACGGGAATCCGACACGAGCGGAGAGGTCAGGCGCACGACCGACGGCTTAACGTGCTCTCCGAGGTACGGGGTGGATCACACCGCCAACTTCCCAACTTCGTGCAAATATTGAGAAAATCTTAATAGAAAACTCAATATTAATTTTGAACTGGCCCGACCCGGGACTCGAACCCAGGACTTTATGTCTGTAGTTGAACATGCTAACCACTAGATCAATGAGGCAGTTTACATAAACCTAAATCCAAACAAATAATGAAGGAAAATAACTTACCAATATCACCACATAACAATATGTCAGAATTCTTCTCCATGATTTCCGAATATGATAACGAAACACTTTTTATAGGAAGTAAATGACATTTGCCAGCTTTGTTATAGGAAACTACAATTTCTAACTCAATTCTGCTCGTTAAACTGTATTGGAGCTCTTTCAAATCTACTACAGTGACTACAATAGCTTCGCTATGATTATCAAGCTGTAGGTCTTTTTCCTCCCAATGAGGCGGTTTTGGAGTATTCTTAAACAATTTCGTAATGTATTCCATGGACTGCTTCAATTCAGTATGCAATAGCACACTTACATCATGAATAGATCTGGAAAATAAATAAAATTAATGTAATTAGTATTATCTGGTTTGAAGGACCAAAAAATCGACGACCGCTAAATAGAATTGGCGACTTGTATTTTAGAAATTTTGACTTTTTTGTTATTTTGACAGTTATATCAAACTATGTCTTATTGTTTTTGTTTAATATTAAATATGACTTAAAAAACTCTGCATTTTTAATCCCAGATATATGAATTGTAATTTAATACCTTGAGTAATAGAAGAGCTCTTCATATTTTTATAATCATAAAAGCATTATAAAAAAACCTTTCCCCGTTATTTTGTGATTGCCAGAAGAGCAAATCATATAATTTTTTTTTGTGCAAATAAAAATAATTTATGATTAAAGTGAGTCGCCTAATACTCAAGTTATTAAATTAAAACTCACAGTGGATATCAATTCCCTATTTCAGATAAGTTAATGTAGAATATCCAAAAACTGGTTTCTTCTGGTAACTAGTCCAGCTATTTGATTAGAAACTATTCATATATCATTCTAATTTTAATCTATAATTAATAGTTAGTATTTGTATCCCTATTCGTTGTATAAAGAAAAACTTTACACAATCCTATTTGTTATATGTTGTATAATAAATAGGTTTGTATGAAATTTTCAATTTTCCAATAAATATTCTGATATCTCCTGTAATGTTGTTATATATATTTGGTAACCTTACATTTTTCTATTAGATCTATAAAAGTAGGTTTAAGTATCATTTACATCTATTAGTATGAAGTGCCATTCTGTGATTGATTTAAACACCATTTAAAAAAGCAAAAGTAAGCTGTCATAAATATGATAAAATAAGTCAATGAAGTTTAGATTTAATGTAAGTTTGAAAACATGCAACACTGCAATATCTGACATTCAGTATGAAAATTGCATACAACTTACACATTATTATTATTTGTTATGCCAATTATGATAACTACTTTTTTATTGCACAATTTAACAATTGGAGGCTTTGCAGATACTTGCAGTATATTGGAAATCTGAAAAATATTAGATATAAAAATTTTTTCATATAAAATAATGGTGTTTCATATGAACCTTTACAATTTTATTTTTTCATAAATATCAAATCACATTAAATCATTTAAGTTTATATTAATAAACAAGTATTATTAAAAAAATTTAAGTCAATTCTTTGTTATCACAATTAATAGCACCATTTAGCTTTAAGTACTTATTAAAGTGACTCCTTAGACACCTTTAAATATTTTTTGTGAGTTTGCAATAGATACAGATGTTGATGTACAATTTTTCACCTAATAATTAAAATTTAATAAATGAAAAATATTTGAACAAACTGCCTTTTGAAACCAGTGGCATTCACAAGTTTCAAAAAATATTATTGAACTTGAATGGATGAAAATAACAATTATTCATGATTGAAAGTACAAGTACAAGATATATATTGGGAGTGTAAAGTAATAGTAGGAATGGAAAAACGGATTTGCAAAGTTTACCTCATCCAAAGTAAGTTTAGAAACAGAGTCCTCTAATGAAAATGTTGTCTTTTGATAAACAGATATTGCAGCAGCTTGCCTTAAGTTTATATATTCCTCATATTTTTGTTCATTATGTTTAGTAGTATACTTTGCTTCATTCAATTTTGTCATGAGTTGTGCGACTATAGGCAAATTTTCTTCCGCACCAATACTACTTGTTCCAAATTGTCGCTCTTTCAAATTGTCAAAGTTATCATCAAATATCAAAGGAACTGCATCATCTTTTAGAATAACTTTTAGTTGCGCTTGACCTTTACAATCTATATCATCTATTGAGTATGATTCAACATTATCAACTCTATAATGTACTGTGAGATTTTCTCGCCTTGACAATATAAGAATCTCATTGTGAGTTACCACTAAATAAAACAGTTCACATTTGCTATTACGTAATAATTTAATTTGTGTAATTTGTCCTATGTTTTCTAATATCAAGGATGAAATTAACTCATGTTTGTTAAATTCAAACACTTCTCCTCTGTGAGTACATGTAATTACATCTAAAGTTAGTTTATCTCTGGGATGGTGATCATAGAAAACAAAACTAACAATTTCACCAATAATCGAAGAAGGTAACAATTTGCCAAGTGTTTGCTGAATAAAAATGTTTCTTTGATTCATGATATCACTAAACAAGTTCCCTTTAAAACAATATGAATATGGATAACATGGACGACTTTCCCAGCTTAGTAAATCATACAAGACCCAAGAGCTACTTCACAGGCCGATTTAAGTATTTTCATAGGCGGGCGCGGAGAAAATCACTTTATTATTAATATTTTTCTATCTCTGTATTAGTTTTTGTGAAATAAGTAGCTCCACATGCATCGATACATGGGGGCAAAGCACTACATACTATTACATAATACCAGAATTAATCAATTATTTTAGAGTAAGCTTGGTGAATTATCAAATATTTGTCAAATAAATATTTTTTGTATATATTAATATGATACAAAATTTGAAAGTTGAAGTACTTAGGTAACCTAGTGATGCTCGAGCCGATTTTTACTCGAGTGACCTCAATGAACTCGTAATTGACTGAAATCAAATTTTACTCGAGTTTATTTTCACTTATGAAATCAACTCGGCGCGCTGAATGAATTCGGTTGGCTATTCATTAGATCTGACGACGTAAAAAGATTAGGAACTTCAGAAATTTAAACTTGCGTCTTAATGTGAAACAAATAAATAAAAATTTTAACANTTGACCATAATACTGGTTATTGTATGTGATGACTTCAAAACAAACTCTTACAAATATATTAATTTGCTCTAAAATGTAAAACATATTTGTGTGTTCTTTTTAAATTTCTTCGTATTCTTATATTCTTTTTTGTAAGAGTTTGTTTTGAAGGCGGATCTTTTTTTTTGTTAATTTTTTTTTTATTTTTTTATTTTTGTGAATTTGAAGTAAAGTAACAAATTTATCTCAATATGTGTACACCTAAAAACGATATCAATGACTTTACAAAGTTGAATTTACAATGATATCGTCACACTCGGGATCGAACCTGCAACCTTATACTCGTACGGTACAGGTCAGTTATTTTGCCACCCGGCTATCACCAGTCTTTATATGGTAATCACAACAACAATATAAAAAAGCACAACACTAAAAGTACCCCCCCCCCCCTAGGGGGGCTACCACCGCCTTATACACAATACACATTACATATAAATATTACAATGCAGTAACAAACGTAAGCTCATTGCTATTCGATTACAGACAGTTATATATTCTGCCGAGATCTTATAAAAGATTCTGCTGAATATCGTTAATATGCTCCTAAGAGTTATAGAGTTCCGTTACTTTGTCATGGATCCTATGATCAAAATCTAACCAAACTATCATCAATACCCTTTCCAATAAAAAAAAGAATCATCGAAATCGGTTGGAGTGATCTTGAGTTATTCGTCCATTTGTCGAGCACATGCTTAATGCAAATTTAAGACTTATCCGGTTTTTTCATGGATGCCATCATAAGATCCTTAACAAAATGGATTGAAAAAAATCCACCTTTCATATGAAAAAAAATCATCAAGATCGGATCATCCAGTCGAAAGTTATGAGGTAACAAACATAAAAAAATACTAACGAATTGATAACCTCCAACTACTAGATACTTAATTATCAATAACTTAATTTCATTTTGAACAATAAAAATTAATAACTTCTTGATAGCAATTTAAACTTATTTCTAGTTGGTTTTAAAAAAGTCAATTTTAATTTTCTTGTTAATGGCCTTGATTAGATTAAAAAATAATTATTCGTTATTACCAAATATGACTGATGTCACAATTGTTAATCTATAATAATCGAAACTTTTCGACTGGTAAAATCTCGCTCGAGTTGTTCGGAATGTAAAAAGTTCAATCGAGTGGCTAGAAAACTCGAATGCTACTTAAGTGACGAGTAAAATTACTCGAGTGGCTCGAGCCACAAAATTCTACTCGTGTCAGAGGATAAACATTTGCACCGGGTTACATTTGACAGCTTTGATTTGTTATTACCACAGACTAAATATAAACACTAAATAGAGATTTGGAATTTAAATATGAGACCACAGGTTAAATAAGAATGAATAAAGATACTTGTGATCATAAATATAATCTATATTCTAATTATATGCTAGTGACAGTTGCACAATAACTGTCACTAGCATATAATTAGAATAATCACAGATCACTATTTTTGTGTCCTTAGTCATTATTCTTTTATTAACTAGTATATAATAATAATAATAATAATAATAAGTTTTTATTCAAGGCAACATTTGGCCCAAATTATTAAAATACAAATAACTTATAACTATGTTAGTGACAAATAGAATATAATAATACAGAAAATAAATGAAAGAAATTAAACTAAATTAAATTAAAAACAATTAAATTTCAAATCAAAATTATAAAATTAAATCAAATCAAATTAAAATCAAACGACTATCAATTAAACAAACGTGAAAATACTGTAAATATAAAGACGTCTTATATACTAGCTGAGGATTGTCCCTAGGCATCATTTTCTGTTGCTCGTCAGATGAACAGACAGCCAATATGTGAATATAGGGCTAGGCATCCCCACACAAATCGTTTTAAGAATGCTGTTATGCGATGCCCTCATTCTCTCCCAAAAAGAGGCAATGCGTGCCCTCATAACAGCATAAAAATCGGGCACTCCCGATTCAGCAAACATGCCAGACGCACTGCAATATCTGGGCAAACCCATCAAGATGCGAAAAGCGTCGTTATATTGCACGCGTATTGCCGTGTAGGATTTTCTGAAAAAATTTGTCCAAAGTTGACAGGTATAAAAGCACTGGCAATACGCGGTGAATAATGTTTTCTTGACGGCCTTGCTACATTTACCGAATCTTCGCGCCAGCATATTACACCGGACCGAGAGTGCTCTCCTTTCCCTTTCAATATCGCAATCATCCTGTAAGCATTCAGTAAGTATATGGCCTAGATATTTGAATTTGGTTACAATCCGAACTGCTGTGTTATTTAAAATTACGTCTGGTACCCTCTCCGGTCCCTTACCTGCCCGAAATACCATCATTTCTGATTTATTTACATTATATTTCAGTCCGTGAGAACTAGCATAACTCTCACAGACTGAAATTAGTTTTCTCAGCCCTTTGATGGAGGGGCTGAGTACTACCATGTCATCAGCATAGCTCAAACTATTAAAGCATGTGTTGCCAATATGACATCCGACTTTTGTAGTTCTCAGCTCCTCGATCAAATCATTGACATAGATATTAAAGAGATCTGGGGAGGTAATACCTCCCTGACGTACGCCGCATTCTAATGTATAGCACTTAGACGTCGCGTTGCCCCATTTCACATTATTTATTTGATTACCGTACCAGTATCTCAACAGATCTACCAACTCATTGGGGACCTGAGATCGATACAATTTCGACCACAAAATTTCATAATTCACGAGGTCGAATGCTTTACTCAGGTCTAGGAAACACGCATACACTGATGTTTGACGACTTGTGTAATATTGAACCGCGTGTTTCAAAGCAATGATAGCAGAATCCGTTGAGAGTCCAGGACGGAAACCAAACTGTGCGTCATCAATAGATACGTTCCTCAGCAGTTCGGGTTGCATCAAACGTTCCAAAATTTTACCTGTAATGGTACCTAAGGAAATTGGACGGTAGTTGTCCGCAGAGCCCAAATCACCTGTTTTATTTTTAGCTATTGGAACAACAACCGTCTTCATCATATCTAGTGGGAGATAAGAATAACGTATACATAAATTGTACAAAGTACATAACTTACCATGTAATATCTCACCTCCGTACAGCACATGTTCAAGACTAAGCTCATCATGACCTGGTGTTTTACCTCTTTTCATCTCTTTAACAATTTTCGTAACCTGGGAAGGGGTAAATTGAATTACCGGATATTTAAAGGGACCAGAAAGACTGTTATTTTTATCTGATAATTTAGATTCTACTTGTCCCGGCGATACTCTAAATCTATTACTAAACATATTGGCTATCTGTTCATGATCTTGCAACCCATTGACTGAAATGGGCAGTTGTGACTTAAAATTAACTTTTTTCGTTTCTTTCCAAAATTTAGGAAAGTTTCTCTGTTTTCGGTAGCAGGCTAGTATGTCCATTCTTATCATATCTTCGTTTTTTTGACACCAGCGTAATCTATTTTTGAACTTCTTACGAGCTAGTGTCATTTCATTGTATAGATAACCTGAAGAGGGCTTACCCGCTATTACCCATGTCTCAAAGTGTATTCTATATAACTGATGACTTTCCTGTATATGAAGATTCCAGCCTACAACTTGTTTTTGTTTCTTGTTTACATAGTACGGGCCAACTGAATTTTTTGATCCCGATTGCATAACATTAATTATTTCACTGTACATATTGTTTATAAATAATTTATGCTCATTAATACTATTACAGGTTTTGTAACTATCACAATTCTTACAACTAAAACTATTGTTAACATTGACTAGGTTAATTTGGCAATAACTTACATAATTTTCAATTTGACTATTATTTCTCATACCCCAACGAATACCTGTTTTTTCAACATGGATATCGCCAGCTGAAAGAGCCTGTGCCACTTCACTGAAGTTGCATGTCACGCGCAATGGAAAATGATCAGACCATGAGACGTCATACATAACATTTACGTTCAGTATGGTGTCCCACGCTGCTTCTGTTGCTATACAGTGGTCTAGCCACCGGCGACTTCCATGTGCCTCACTTATAAATGTGAATGTATCAGATGTAATACCCAACTTTAAGACATCGGCCCATATCCAGTGCTGCTCTTCGCAGAAATTTTTTAACTCCGAACCGAAACAAGCATCCGGGTGTGCATTAAAATCACCCAGGACATACACTGCTGCAATCTCACTTTCCTCTGCGACAGTGGTTATCCTTGCTAGACAATTTGTAAAGTCAGGGAGGTTATTTATGTCATCCGTTGGCATATATACATTAAAAACTAAAAAAGACCTTAAATTAATCGTGATACGAATAGCCATAATTCTGTCCGTACAACAATTTATCACCGACACATCAGAAAATTTATTTTTGTTCCACATAATAGCTAAACCACCATAGGGCCGCCCACGTAATATACCATTTGACAAATCTATCGACGAAATGGCAGCGCAGGTAAAGTTATCGTCTATACTGTTTACATAGTCTAAATCATGGGGCAGTAGCCACGTTTCCTGTAAGACTAAGATATCAGCCTGCCTACACAATTCGCGAATACATTGAACTGACCTCTTAATTGATTTACAATTAAAAGTAATAATTTTTGTATCTGTTTCAGGTTTACTATTCATATTTGATTTAAAGAGAGACTTCCTTCACATTATTTCTTTCCCGAAATACTCGATACTTAACCCCTTCTGGCCAAAAGTCATTATCTAAAAATTTTTCTAATCTATTACGTGATATTTTAATTTTAAACGAATTAAATGACGTCTCATACTTTTGATTCAAAATTTGAACATCCATGCATTCTTGTCCCATATCATGTATATGAGTCTGGAGATCTTGGGCAGTGGTAGTCTTTGCTAATCTTGAAACATATACAAATATGGGAATATCTGCTGCTGCAATTTTACAAGTGCGCTGCCCCGTACCACACAAATTATTTCGCATCTTACGTTTTTTTCGTTCTACCAACGTATATTCAGCTTCAACATTTTCATTGCTATTTTCAATGCTATTTTTGTTCTCATTACTATTTTGACCCTTCTTACTAAGAGATATACTGCTCAATATAACTTGTGTATTATTTGGATTGACCACGGTATCGCGGTATGTCGGTGTACGCACATCAGTAGGTACAAATATATTGTCAGGTGGCGTAGTTATAGACGCCGAGCGGGTTGCATTTTCTTGTAGTTTTTTGGGAGTCGTGAATTGATTTCCACATGAATGGTCACCTTTCGATTTTCTTGTATCTGTAGGAGATTTCGTCAAAACTGTGCTAATAGAGGCACGTATATCACTTAGTTCTGTGCGAACATTATTCTGGAATTCAATTAGTTCGCCTTTAGATACTACCTCACTACGTAACGTCAGAAGCTCAGTCTTCATGGCCACAATATCTTTAAGAAGTCTGGTCACATCTACATGATCAAAGCTGACAGGTGGTAAACGGTTCAAATCTCGAGCTACGAAAGTAGGCTGATTAGTCGGTTCAGTTTCCTTGAAAACTTTAATGATATCCTTGATGTTTTTCTTTCTTTTGTCCTCTCCTTTCCTTTGAACACACCTAGTCTCCGCTGCACATAAACTAAATAGTTGAGCTTTTCCGTTTTCAATCTCTTCATCAGTAAAATTTGAGACACATATTTGTACAATGCTGAGCTCATCTAATATATCTATCTTGTTTTGGACGAACGTCAGAAACTCATTAATTATTAAATTGCTTCCCGCCATTATATCAAACGCAAGATTTCAAAACTGGCTTTATCAGTCATAGTCCGTATATACTCATAATAACACTCTATATATCATGTACACCTATTGTTAATAGAGCAAAATGTATTTACATATCACTAATAGTATTTAAAAAGTGTATTCAGTATATTAAATATAATATAATTGTCTTATTTAAAATACTCGCCTCCTAAACAAATTCCAATCAAGTGTTTATTTGCACGATATGTACCAAAAAAATACAAATCTAAATTTTAAGATTTAAATTTTTTTCACTTCCTACTTTGAATGTCTCTTTTTTCTATTTCAATGCTGAGTTAGCCTGTAAGTAGCCTGTAGTAGTAATAAGGCTGTGTACAACTTAGAAAAAAAAATGAAATAAGAGTGTATACCTAGATTAAGATAAGTTGTATGCACGTTGGCTTCCTATTAAATAAATAAATAAATCACGTATAGATTTAGTATAAATCTATGGCTATTGTGGTTTGTCTTTTAATTCATGATAACATGATTAAATACCTTTTTGTTTTGTTTGTCCGTTTTATTTGGCGGTGGTTTAACAATATGTTATCAAAATTAAACTTTATATGCGGTGAGAATTTTTGTGAAATCGACATGACTGACTGACCTGATTTAAAACAAAATTTATAGCAATTAAGCGGTGCTTGGACCCCAAACTTCATATCCGTAGTTTTTACAGTTGACCTCTACACTCACAAAATGACTATTCCAACAAGATGTCTAGACCACAGGATGTAATGTGTGTCGTGAGTAGAACGGCTTAAAATAGTTGCTTTAAATGGGACGCTTCCTCTGAATAACCGATTATCGTTACCAAAATGATTACGAGTCATGGCCATTATTTTAGTTCCACTAGACAAAATTTTGATACAAAGATGTAGATTTAGAGTGATTTTTTTTTGATGTGAAACATCGTATGGCACGGTAGGGGAAATTTCGGTTGCGCAAGATACGTATGTGTAACATACGACGAAATTCTTATGATTTTAAGGAGAGATATTATTATCTATTTTGCATCTCAAAAGTAATATATTAATATAGAAACTATTATAATAATAAGTAAATATTATAGAAATTATTACAATATATTAGTACCGCAAAGAAGTTGCTCTTCCTCCAAGTGTACATACTGATACACGCACACTTTTTTTGATTGCTGACAGGTTAGCACTTGACCATGATCTCATCTGATTGTAACTGATGATACAGTCGAGGATGAAATCGTGTTAACTTCGTAAGACATTGTGATTTCCCTCCTATTGTTTATTTTAATACAGAATACTAAGTTTATCATTTATTGGATTGGTCAACTAAGTATATATAACATCAAATATTTGCTTTGCATATACATGCATACTAAGTATATACATAATAAAACATTAGTAATGGTAGACATATTTATTGTCATATCGACGAAATGAATACCAGTTGACCATGACTTCATTGCGGAAATCAGATCAGTTATTTGATAAACGGCATTGACCCCAAACTCATAGCTTTGTACATTGAACGTTAGTAAATTAATATATGAATATTTTTATTTTTATTATTTACCAAATCTGCTATTACCAAATACCAAACTATTGGGTGTACAGTGGACTTCTTATCTACTACTTAATTAGATTCGATACAAGTACAAATGTGCCAACTAAAACATTAAAAATAATTCTCAAATACACACACGTAAATCTTCACTTACGCAAATTTTATATATAATTATCTGGTATGACGATGTTTGAGTTCCTCTGGAACGACTCAACCAATTTTAATAATATATTTATATTGGGTTGATGTGCGAATAGGTCGTTAAGTATATTTCACCATTCTCCCCCCACCCACCATGCATAAATCGAGATTTTTGTACTTCTATTTCAAAGTCAAAGTCAAAATATCTTTATTCAAGTAGGTCTATTACAGCACCTTTGAATCGTCAAATATATTTTTTTACCACACACTAATTCTAATGTACGATAGATGATGGTATAAAAGAACGACTTAAAATCTAAAGTTACAAGGGTTCCTTCGCGCCCTGTCCTGAAAAGAACCCACAACAAACTCAGGCGGGTATTTTGTATTTTTTTTACCATCATCATTACAATATCATATAACTTTAATATATTTGAATACTAATTAGAGCAATTCGTTTACTCCTACGTCTAAGTAATCTTGCCACTTATAATATGATTTTTCAATCAACTTTCTTTTAACAAAGACTTTGAATTTTATTAAGTGTCATAGAACGTCCTGTGGGATTTTATTATAGAAACGTATACAGTTAATTACAGTTAGTTATTGATAAATACACAAAATTGAATTGAATAAATTGTACAAATTTTAAAAATTTTCGGCTAAAAAGGGCTACGATGTTTTATTAGCTCTTTCCTCTACTTCTTGGGTATCAGTTCTACACTAACGCTTTGGAAACTATCAATATAATATTGTTACCTGATACTGAATTTCTCTGAAAACTTGATACTTATCGGTCGAGCTAGCCCAATAATATACTGAAATGAGCCACTCACTGACTATAGCTCGGCAGTGGCCTAGGTTATGGCTGCCCATTACCACTGTTAATACCTTGATATGCCATTATAAACATAGACTAATCTTTAATAGACTAGTAGTCAGACGCTTGAATTCTTGTTTAGAAATGAAGCGGTTTGAATCTTGGGCAGGCACTCATAAGTTTTTTTTCGTTGAAGGAAATCATCGACAGGAAACCTGCATATACCGGGAGTAATGATGAGATATTTGTAGTTAAGCAAACCGCATTAGAGCAACGTAATAAGTTTTATGCTCAAACAATCGTCCCCTGTGAGACAGGCCACTGCCCAGCATTGGGACGTTAATAATACCTTTAGTTTCCTTTACTTAAACCTGACACTTTATTTATTAGCTTACTTATATATATGGGTAAAGGTAACAGGGTGTGGATATACATTAGTAAGTATATAATATTGGAAGCATAGTGACGCATCAAAAAGGTATTGTTTATATTTATACAAATCTAAAACTTCCATTTGCGAGACTTAGAGGGAGGGAAAAAGGTGGATGTGTTAGGAATTTAGCGAATTTAATTGTCATTAAAATATTAAAAGTGTCGAAAATTAATACAAATAATTAATTGAAATCTCAAATGACGAATTGTAAATAAAAATGCAACGTGTTTTTTTTTTATCAAAATTAGAAATTATTAATTAAATTTAAAATTTAGAAAAGAGAATTTATGAAATATATTGATTTTATATTTTATGAAAAATAGTATATTAAGTAATTATGAAAAGACGAGTGGCAAATTAAAATGCCATATGTTTTATGTAAATATTTAAACTACCTAACCTTCAAACGCTAATCATGTTCGTGCGCCTAAAGAAGTTACACTTAAAAAAAAAAACATAATATACGTGAACTATTCGAAAATTAAACAAAATATTAATATCAATCAATAATATAAAGGCGTCTTGTATGGATGCAGCATCATATTTACCTTTTAGATAAGGTTTTGGCACAAGAAAATACAGACTGCGTGACGTTATCCGGTATAAAAAAAGTATTTAGCCCGTAAATAAACAGTTTAACACTAAAAAACTTGGTGGACTGCCTCATTGGTATAGTGGTTAGCATGTTCGACTACAGACATGAGGTCCTGGGTTCGAGTTCTGGGTCGGGCCAATTCAAAAATCAATATTGAGTTTTCTATTAAGATTTTCTCAATATTTGCCCGAAGTTGGGAAGTTGGCGGTGTGATCCACCCCCGTGCCTCGGAGAACATGTTAAGCCGTCGGTCCTGCGCCTGATCTCTCTCCGGTTGTTTCGGATTCCCGTCACACCGAACTATGAGAGTGAAGGAATAGAGAGTGCACTTGTGTACTATGCCTGCCAATCCGCAGTGGAGCAGCGTGGTGGCTCTATGCTCTAAAAACCCTCTCTCCTCGGAGTGAGGAGGCCTGTGCCCAGCAGTGGGACGTTAAAAGGGCTGCTACTTACTTACTAAAAAACTTTGCAATTTATCAAGGCATCGTTTGAAGATAACTGTTCGGTTAACCTAAGATAAAAACATAAAAAAGTTGCTTCTCGGAATGCTAAATTGTGCGGCCGCATTTTTTCATATTATTTTATTGAACGAAGGAAATCTTTTCAATTTTGTGAAAGTGAATGCTAGCAATAATGCTAAAAGTGTGTTAAAAGTTTGGTCAATGGGAACAGTGGTTAATAAAATAGCGTAGTAGAATGGATTAGCTTGTGCGAAGTAAATCTAATCAAAATTATCTGGGTTAGACTTTTTATTTGTGACTAACTGTTATCTGCGGTTTCGTCTGTGTGGAATAATTGCTCATCTCTGTGTTAACTCCTGACGTACTAACAAACATGGTATTATAATGCAAAGGCAAAGACTTTATAAAGTTGATAAAAGTGTAATTTTTTTCTATTGATGACTTCCATCCAACTGCTAATGGTCTATGAGCCTGTGGCAGCCAGACTTTCGTTATTTTATTAAAGCTGAAAACCTCTAGTACAGGTAAGAGCCATCCCCAATTATGGTACCGGAGTTGTGGTTCCTTTGGCAAATAACAGGTGGTAAAGGTACATGAAATTCCATTGAAAATTCGTTATTTTATAAAACCTAATATTTGATGTATTATTGGTAATAATTCCAAAATTCGCGTAACTCATTGCTAGACACCTACTATGGTTCTAACCCTCTGCCAGACACCCCTAAATTATTAAAACCTAGTTTGCCTAGAACCTATTTATTAAAAGGTCTACATTGAGAAGATGTTTTAAGATTATAAGTTATTCCTATAACAAAATTTTTCTGGTAAAGCTCGGTATCAAGCAATAAGAACTCCTCTTGTATCGTGTTTACTTATGTCATTCAGAATATTTATTTTTGTAATAGCCTAAAAAAAGTATTAAATAAATAAACTATGTTATCGTGTCACACGTGTAAGGATGCATATTATAAATAATATACCTAAACAGCACTTCGGTAGCGGCGCTTTGTACGTGCTAAATCGATTGTCACCTAATTGTTTGATCCAGTTACATGCTTATGCAAACGTTTCGTACATTTGCTTTGTTCTTTGAAAACACAGTCTACAATCGATTTGTCATGAAAATTTCCTTTTAAACGCCTGAAAAATATATATTTATAGTCCATTGAAATGGTACATGAGCTTTGAATTTTTTAATAGAAGCTCAACCCCAAGTTTTTGGGGTTGCGGTTGGGAAACTCAATCAAATTCCTTACTTTGTTAAGGGTGATCATGAGATTGTTCTGTTTGCTGATGATACTTCGCTATTGTTTAAAGTTAATAGACGACAAACAAATTATGACGACGTAAACAGCTCTCTCAATAAAGTGGTACAATGGTTTGAAGCTAATAATTTATTGCTCAACGGAAAGAAAACAAAATGTGTAAAGTTTACTCTTCCTAATGTCAAACAAACGCAAACCATTGTTAAACTTAATAATGAGGAACTAGACCTTGTAGATAGTACCGCTTTCTTAGGTATAACATTAGATAATAAATTACAGTGGGGGCCCCATATAAGTGGTCTATCGAATAGGCTCAGCTCCGCGGCTTACGCTGTTAAAAAAATTCGTCGTCTGACAGATGTTGATACTGCCAGACTGGTATATTTCAGCTATTTTCACAGCATTATGTCATACGGTATTCTACTTTGGGGTAATGCTGCTGATATAGATGCAATATTTGTGCTGCAGAAAAGGGCCGTTCGTGCGATTTACAATATGGGTCCAAGAGAGTCGCTAAGAAACAAATTCAAGGCAGTTAACATAATGACAGTTCACTGCGTATATATATTAGAAAACTTGTTGTACGTACACAAAAACATTGACTCTTTTAATAAAAAGAGTGAATGTATATCATATAACTTACGAAACAAAAACAAACTTGTTGTAAATTCTAGTAGGCTGCATAAAATTAACAAATCATTTAAGGGTAACTGTATACGTTTCTACAATAAACTCCCACAAGACGTTTTAGAAATGTCAATTAATAAAGTCAAAGTCTTTGTTAAAAGAAAGTTGATAGAAAAATCGTATTATTAGTTGCAAGAGTACTTAGACGATAGAAACGCGTGGGAGTGAACGAACTGCTCTCATTTGAATTTAAATATATTAAACTAATATGATATTGTAATGATGATGATAACAAAAAAACGAAATATCCGACTGAGTTTGTTGTGGGCTCTTCTCGGATCAGGGCGCGAAGGAACCCTCGTAACTTTAGATTTTAAGTCGTTCTGGAGTATCATCATCAGACGTTACGTTACATCAACATTAGAATTAGAGTGTGGAAAAGAAAAGAATAAAATATATTTGACGATTCAAAAGTGCTGTAATATGCCTACTTGAATAAATATATTTTGATTTGATTTGATTTGAAAACGGGTGCAATCCCTTTGTCACGATATCTAGGAAATATTTCGTCTGTGTCGGATTCTCCTGAACATTGATGAACCCGGTCAACTTTGAAGCGCTGTAACATTAATTTTCATAATTGGTTTGAAGTAATTATTTTGTAACATGTGTAAAAAAGAAGTTATACAGCGAAGAAAAATTTTTTATGGAAATTTATTCACGTTCCATAACTACTTTAATTTTAAATTTAGGGCAAAAAGTTATATGAGCATATTTGTAAGCAAAGCGATTTGCTACAAATTATGTCTTTAAGATTTTTTTTGTAGGACGCATAATATCCGAGATATCGCTTTTCCAACATTTACCCCCACAGATGTCCCAAAAAATAAAATGGCGTCCTCTAACCAATGCAATATTAGGTCCTTAAATTGTAACATTTCAATGGACTATTATTAAAAAAGACAGAGAAACCCTCAATCTGATATAACAAAACCGAAGTGACTATATATTTGTTATACCACGTAATTTGTTACAATGAGGTTTCGTTGTATAGTGGTTATGTTATATTGGTTGGAGCACGACTCAATCAAATCAAATCAAAATATTTTAGCATCAAATCACAATAATTATCTTACGAAGAGTTTCACGCGTCTGAATCTGTCGAGATAAGGATTTTTATGGAAGATTTGAATAAAACTGTAGGATTAAGTGGAAATAATTGATTGCATACGTTGTGTACAGGTTACAGACGAATCAAATCGTTAATGGAATGCAATAACAAAGTCTGCAACGAAATTCGTTATAAAGATGTTTGTAATTAACTTATTCGTAACGTCAAGGTTTATTTTGCATTAGCTTTTTCGGTCAATCTAATAGGATTTCGATAAATTCGTTATTTTCATATTAAGTTTACACTTTATTATTTTTATATTCTATCTCGCCATTTCGAACATTCTTAGTATTTATGGTCATGGCTACCCAAATCGTCTATTTATACAAATATATTGAAAGTAGTTGGGAAATAAATGAAATATCACAACTATATACATATTAAAAGTAATACATTGCTTTTTAATAAACGAAATACCTAAATTGAGGTTACTAACCCCGAATTTCTATTGAGACTTGTTTATAGGAAAACCAGTGGATTTTAGGTTAATAGCGATTAACCCTAGGAAATCATAATCTATAACTGGATAAAACCTATACTTTCCTGAGGTGGCAAATCGGGAGAATATAGATACAAGTAATATAACAATTTAAATCATCTCCAACACTATCTAGACAGGAAGAAACCTTTAAACTGTTTACGCGAGGTTTCAATATATTTAAAGAATGTACTAACATTTGAAAACCACTGTTAAAGAATGTCGTTTATATTTCATCTACTAACTTTAAAAAATTACCTTTGAAGTTGAGAGGATGAAATGAAAAATTATTAATTAGCGATTGCTGTCTATAACGTATCAAGTATAAAATCTAAATTTTATAAGACAGTGTTTAAAAGATAAACAACTCATTGATGTATCTTTTATACAAATTATATCTTTTTGAGCATCATGTTTCAATAGCTATAATAGGTCACCCAGTGTGTAATAGGTCACCAAGGGGTCGAAATTCGACCATAATTAATTTAAACAATAAGTTTGAATATTTTTAAAGTTCTATTGTCAAAGACTATACTTCTGTAAACACTGATTTCTCCAAGGCTACACTATTAATTTGCCTATTTTTTTCTTTTATTGCTGACAATTTAGCGCTTCACTGTGACCTTACCTGTTGGTAAGTGATGATACAGCCTAAGATAGAAGCGCGCTAATCTGGTAAGAGGCGGTACATATCATATAGTTTCTACATAGCATCGTACCGGAACACAAATCTCTTTGTTTGGCGATACGTTTTTGCTTTTACCGGTCCAGACTCAGATAAATTAGAAAACAATTGGCTAAATTCAAGACCTCAATTCAATTTAGAATGCTAGCAAAGCGAGTACTCGCACCACTACGCCAACGAGGCCGTCAAAAACAAAATATATATAATTCTCAGTAAATGATGTTATTTATAAAAAGCTTTCATCGTTCGCTAATTACTTTGTGTTGTCTTTAATAGGGGGAAGGTTCGCATAAAAGAAAAACAATATCAAAGTTACGTAGAACGGCAGAAATTTGAAGAAAACGATCATAGTAACTTATCTAATGTTATGCTTAGTGCTTTTGACAATATAAATTTTTCAAATGTAACCTTATGGCGTTTCACATAATTGTCAGCGATTTATAAAAGAGTATATATGCGTGAGTGTGTCAAATACATGGTAGTGTGTAGTTGTTTTCATCGATTAATTGTATTTTTATGCATAATTAAAAAAATATTAGCATTCTGCACTCCTTGTCTAAAACGTCTAAAATTCAAGTAGACCGTTTATATGCGTCCTCATCGTCGAAAGGTAGATTGAGCTTACCTAATTGTAGGAAATTAACAAGGTATTTATAGAAGTAGTCATAGCTCAAGTGCAAGCAAATAATAAGTCAGTATTTGTTAAACCGGCGATCGAATTCACCATCTTTATTGGCTTAATGTACACGCAACGTTAGGTCCCAAGGTCTTGGCTAAAAAAGATATAAGACCTTGCCGGTGCAATGATGCGGATACTCGTCTCGCTTAAATGAGGATTCACATTCATGGTTTTGGCAATTTTACAAAATAATCAGTCTGTAAAGACGGTTTATGGTCCATAATTTAACGTGGCACATCATAAGAAAACATTAATGAAAAATTGACGTAATAACCATTGGTATTGCGCCGATCATGCTCACACGCTCGGCTCAGATGGATGGTGAACTTTCGGTGTGGATATAGCCGGCAGCCATTGTTGTATAAGACGGTATCACGTCAAAAAAAGGCCAATGACTATGCGCTTTATTAGAAAGCTCAGGGTCAACAGCGGGTGATGAAACGAGCTATCTCTTCTGGATCAAATCCGAAACAAAGAGATACGCAGAAGAACAAGAGTTACCGACTTAGTTGAAGGGTCGCAGAACTAAAATGGCGATGGGCAGGGAACATAGTTAGACGAAACCGATGGACATTTGGGTCCCAAGGTACTGGTTGGTAGGTCTATCTCAGATGACCTGAAAAGGGTTCGGTTACAAACCGCACAAAATCTTGTATTATGAAAATCCTTGCAGGAGACCTATGTCCAGCAGTGGCCGTCCATCGCTTGAGATGATGATGATGATGACGTAGAAAGTTGAGTCTTTAGTTATATATAACGTTCTCGCTGGCGCAATGGTGATATCACTTCACACTAATCTGGATTGGAGGGGGCTTTGGCCCTGGATAGTTACCATCCTACCAGCATAGACCTGCCGCAAAATCAAAAACTGCGATCCGGTACGATGCTGTATATGTAGAAAGTATAAGAGATAAATTACTTCTAACCAGATTAGCTTGCTTCCACCTACTGTATTATAACTTCCCATCAGCTGAAATTACAAGTCAAGCTGAGTCAAGCGCTAACCTGTCTACAATTAAAAAAAATACGTACTGTGGATGGGCCTCAAAGCCATAATTGTGCTTTTCGCTAAAAAACATTGTGAAGTTACTATTCTGGAGCAATTTTGTGTAGCCAACTACCGTGTAGCGGAGCAGCGTGGTGGGTCTATACTATTAAAACCCTCTGTTCTATAATTGAAGCGGTCCATGACGAGTCAGATTTTAATACGCTGTTTCTTTGTCTTTACTTTTACTGTAAAAGTGAAGTTGAAGGATCAGACTTATTAGATATCTGGCATAACCAATAATGATAACTACAAGGCAGCAACGGCCTCCAGTCCCCGGCAGCCCCGCTATACCTAGCTCTGGCAGTGGTTATGGTAACGGCGGGGCAGGGGGTGCTAAGAATTTCCGGAAGAGATTCCCCTGCCAACCCCGACGATTTGACCTGGCAACATGCGACACACGCACTTTGAGGACCGACGAAAACGTCTTCGAACTGGAAGAAGCAGTAAGCAAGTTACATTTTCGTCCGATATCCCTCAGTGCCCGAAGACCAAAGTGTTCGAACAGTGCGTGTTGCCGGTGATGACCTACGGTTCTGAGACATGGTTGTTGACTATGCCTCATGCGGAAGCTCACAGTCACTCAGCGTGCGATGGAGAGGGCTATGCTCGGAGGTTCTCTACGTGATCGAATTAGAAATGAGGAGATCCGAAGTAGAACCAAAGTTACCGAGATAGTCTCACGAATCGCGAACCTGAAGTGGCAATGGGCGGGGCACATAGTCCGAAGGATCGATGGACGTTGGGGGCCGAATGTGCTGGAGTGGCGACCCCGTACCGGACGGCGCAGTGTAGGCAGACCCCCCACAAGGTGGACCGATGAGATAAAGAGGGTCGCCGGTAGCCGCTGGAGACAGGCGGCGCAAGATCGGGCCTTGTGGAGGTCATTACGTGAGACCTATATCCATCGGTTGAAGCGACGACGACGAATTCTTTGTTTCATTGGTGGTTTTTTAAAAAAGTTATGTTATTTTTATTAAATTTTCGTTACATTTTGCTGTTCTAACACGATGGAGCGTAAATAATGCTAATGAATTATATTTAAAAAAATTAAATTGTTATTCCGTCCCATCAGCAAAGGTGTCATTAGTACTATAGTCTGTTTTTACTCAAATACTTTTTTTATTCATTCATACAAGTTCATATACACTTCAGTTTACAGAAGTTGTAGTGAACGATACTTAAGATAAGTGAAATAAATAAATTTTAGGAAAAATAAGACAACACAATACTTTCAATACTCACGTAAAAGGTCTAAAGGTTTCATTCTATTTACTGTGTTTAGGAAGTTCATACCTTAGGAATTGACTTTAACCATTTCCTTATCTTTATATTATTTGTTATGAATTTACCTTAGGAATATATTTCAGTGGAAAATAGTTTTTTACACAAGCAAAGAGGCGGGCCCCATGAGTTTAACTTTTATATATTATCTAAAAATAAATCATAATTTCGTTGAAAAGATAGTCTGAATGACATTTTCTTATCAGACTGTCATGATAAATGTATCCGTTTCCCATGAGAGGACAATATATTGAAGTATGCCTTTACTCCGACCGTGTGATATACAAAGTTTCGTTATCAAATTAAATAATGACACATCTTTCTGAAGTATTTATCATAACAAAATTAGAGGTCACAAAGGCAAAGAATCTGATCGTTCTGCAGATGTAGTAAATTGAACAAATGATCTTAAAAAAATATCTAAGTCAATTTCTATGTTATCTAGCACAAACTTCTTAAACTCAATTTATAGAAATAAATCTTTAATTTTTTTACGGGAGCTTTCAATGGATGTGCTCAAGACTACGAGACAGAAATGAAAATTCATCAAGACTTGATTAATAAAACGAAATATTATCGTTAATGTTGTAAAATTCATTTAAAATTTTCGTATAACAGAACAATGCATTAACTGTAACATTAGTCGATGAAAGAGGAGTCTCATTCTATATCAAAAAAAAAAGAAATGCACAGTTTATTTTGCAGATTAATTTAGGGTCTTACCTTCAACCGATGGACGTCCACTGCTGGACATAGGTCTCACGTAATGATATCCACAAGGCCCGATCTTGCGCCGTCTGGCTCCAGTGGCTACCGGCGGCCCTCTTTATGTCGTCGGCCAACCTTGTGGAGGGTCTACCTACACTGCACCACCTGGTGTGAAGTCGCCAATCCAGCACCCTCGGGCTCCAACGTCCATCAGTCCATCGGACTATGTGCCCCGCCCATTGCCACTTTAGGTTTGCAATTCGTAGGGCTATGACTTTGGTTCTGCTACTGGTCAGGTCATCACTGGGAACACACACTGTTCGAAGAGCTTTGTCTTCAGTCACTGAGGGATATTTATTGGACGAAAAGATCTCCCATAGTTTCCCGAACGCTGCCCAATCGTGATTTGAACAAGTTGGATTCGGTGGTTGACCTCCTTGTCGAAATTGGACCTACCTAGATGGAATATGTGTCCCAGGTATGCATACTCGTCTACAATTTCGAGTGCTGAGTTCTCAACAATGACTGGATGGAGCGGAACATGGATATTGGACATTACTTTCGTCTTATTCGTGTTCATTTTAAGGCCCATCTATAGAGAAGGGAAATAAAAAGATTAGATAATTTCCTCAGATATATCCGTTACTATAGTATCTTTATCATAGTGATAAGGATGATTGACAGTAGCCAATATAACAATGTTATCTATTACGAAGTACAAAACGAAACTTTGATACCAGTTTGTAAACTGTGAGAGACATTAATTTATCTCTTGTGATGATTGGAAAATACTTCTCAAGATAATCAAATATTTGATCCATTTAATACTACACGTGGTCCAGTTTTGGGTTTGTACACTTACAAAATCGATAGCATACACTTTCCTACGCTAAGAATTTTTACATTTCAATTCATAACAAAAACACAAAAAGAATCGATATAAAAGAAGTAAGCGAAATTGTTCTCATTGTTTAATATTTATTTTATTATATATAATTGCTTGAATAGTTAAATAAATGTACATTTCATTTTTAAATGTGGCCTAATTTTCATGCAGAATGCAGCAACAAATTAATGAAATTGCTAACTTCTGAAAGTTAATAAGAAGAATTAGTTAAATGATAGGAAGTACAAACGGACGAACTACTTAACGTATAAAATATTAAATTGGTAAATGTATATCTAATAACCGATAGAAGAAATTTAAAATCAAGGAAAAAAGGGTTCATGTCAACTTCGTGAATTTTTGGGCGCATTACTCGAGCCAATGCCTTCTTACCAAGGTATTTTCCACAGGCATCAACTTGATGCTTGGTGACCTATTTTGCCCGATATTATACGGGTTGGTTTCAGCCGGATACACTAGCAGGACCATCCAAGGCAGTCTAGTGTGTTGTTCAATCTAGCCGCTGATATCGCATCATCTTTGCCGTCATTATCGCCTACATCAGGTGGCAGCAGGAGCTCACGAGACATGGGGACGTCCAGTGTTTGCCGCTCCTTGCCAACTTCGGAACCAACACCTCCTGTGAGCGTACTGGTGTCAAATTTGATGACTTCACGTCTTAGGTATCTCGAGAACAAGTATTCAGCTGGACCTGCAACCTACGCCTCTGGTTTACTGAGCAAAAGGAGTACGAGGCAAGATCCACATATTTCAGTTTGGAGTAGACATAGGTTCCGTAGACGTTCAGTTTGGCTTTTACTGAGAGACTTCGGGTTACACTGCCCTAATAAAACCCTTATGCAGTTTACGTGAGCTTTCAATACGTAGCACTATATAATATTTCGTGAAATAAAATTATATTCAAAAAGACAAGTTCAGCAACAAGGATCTACTACAAGTTTTAAAACGTATTTCAACTTAAGAGAATAATGAGTAAAAGGTGTTTATTGAAGATTGAAAGTTTGAACAAGACAAATACTTATAGGGAGTGTTAATTGTCAGTAGGAATTGATATATATGATTTTTTTTATCTTTATTCACGTAGGCATATTACAGCACTTTCGAATCGTCAAATATTATATATTTTTCTTCATTTCCACACTCCAATTCTAATGTATCTCTGATGATTGTACTGTAGACTTAAAATCTGAAGTTACGAGGATTCCTTCGCGCCCTAATCCGAGAAGAACCCACAACAAACTCAGTCGGGTATTGTGTTATTTTGTTACCATCATCATTACAATATCATATTAATTTAATATATTTCAATTCAAATACAGTCACATATTTCAAACTTGTAGACCAACTCGTATTATAATTTGAGGTTTGGTTCGATTGAACATGAAAATTGACTTTAAGAAGCAATCGATTCCTTGCATGCAAATGTAAGAGTACGCCTTAGGAATTAATGAGTTAAAGCGTACTTACAGAGTGGGACAGGTCTGTGTCTACATTTACAGCTTCTGTAGAGTCATTTGATGATATATGTTTACGTTTTGGCCGTGACTCGACCTCCAAGCCCATATTATCCAGTCGAAGACACAATTATTACCGTGGGAACAAGGTCATACAGATAACAGTAGCTGTCACGCATGCGTCTAAATTTGATTCCACAACCAAAATTAATATTAACGACGGTAATTGTTAGGTTAGATATGTCGTTATTTTGGCACAATTTCTATAGGATTTTCATCGCCAGGGTGATTTGCCAAAAATAAAGCTGCAGTGCAGTACTGGGCGGTACAATACTTGCAGCGGGAGACTGCGGTGCTGGCCCATTCATTGTTACGAGGTCGATACAGACTACAGTGCCGACGCGTCTGCCCTCGTGTGCGGATGTCCAATTCCATCTATGCCGGTCTTATCGCAAATCTACGGAGCTTTTATTTATAAACAAACGTTTATATATCCAAATTACCTTCGTTAAACCCTCGTTTAGTGTTTCGAATGAAAATAAAAACGATTACCAGTGTAAAGTGTGTTTGTTTTGCTTGAAATACGAAGGTGAAAGCACATTTGTGCTTTAAGAAAACTGACAGTATTTTGGTATAAATCTGCACTTTAAAAGGTTACTGAATATAAAACTTACCAAATTATGATACGTTAACAAATTACATTTATTAGTGTGTACAAAATATTGGTTAAATGAGGACGATCATTTAAAATGTACGAGTATACTTTATGATTTATCGTTTGAGAATACGGACTACGTTTGACATTTATATAGTTGCTGTTACTATTTCTATAATCGATATGTTAAGAGATTATTAAGGATTGTTATAAAAAATTACAACATAGATTTTAAATTAAATTTTTAAAGTTTAATAAATACGTAAGGACCTCAAAACGTTCTACAGTTTGTTTATACGAAATAAAAACCAAAATCGGGGGTAATTGTGGATGTATTTTTAAGCTTTGTCAAAGTTGAGATTCACTTGCAAATTTGTGTAGTCATACCTGTCATGGTCAAGGTAAGGACGTAGGTTTTCTTTTATTTATAAATCCTTTGATAAATGATATTATTAGTTCAAAGTTACATTTATATTATTTATTGGTATAAATAACAAATACTATAATTTGATGTGTTGCATTGGAAACCATATTAACCAAATATACGTCATGATAAAAGAATATATTTGTTACGAATATTTTTTTGAATTTTCAAACAATTTTCAGTAATATATTTATGTATTTTAAAATAATTTTCGATATATACTTCTGTGCGTGTAACTGAACTTCACTTATTAACAACTGCATTGATTTTGATGTAATTTTACTGTTCAGTTGGATTAAAATTTATTTAAGGAATTTATTAATAGAATATTTAACGGGTACCTCCATATTTTCTGGGACCGGTACTATATTTATATTTTTACAAAATATAGCCTCTTTAGAAGACTTTTCAGTATTCTTACGATAATAACACGACGCTTATGATTATTTCAATTAAGTATGAACAAAAACGAAGAGAAATAAGCTTTTTGGGATATAAACTTTGCCCTAATATATAGAAAAAAAAACCAATTAAAACAGAAACATATACATTACGGAGTACAATTGGCGGCCTTATCTCTAAATTAGCGATCTCTTCCAGGCAACCAAAAATGTTTTTAAGGACACAAAAAAAGAAGCAGAGAAAGGTGTACTAAATCTATTTACAATTAACAATAATAAAACTCATAGTAAATAATGATAACAGTATCAATTGATCAATTAATCAATTTTCTTTCATACAAGTTCGTCGGTTTAGAGTACTCTTTACCTGGCTCTTATTTAAAATGTCCTGGATATGGTCTCCTTTCAATATCACTTTTACGTGTTCCATCTTTTATAAATTTAGATTTCAAGTATACAAATTCTTTCTCCTATCCCCATCTATCGAAATTTTGCCATTCATCATAGATTCATCTCTTTCAAAAAGCATAACTTTCGTTTTGTTTACATTCACTCTCATTCCTTTCCTTTTCAAAGCTTCATTCATATTATTTACCATCTCCTGTAGCTCATTAGCAGATGATGCAAGTATTACTTGATCATCAGCGTAGAGTAAACATTTGATGAGTAATTCATTCATTATTAACCCACACATACTTTCTTTTAAATCTGCCAAACAGTTATCCATGAATAGGAACAGCCATGATGACGCAACACATCCCTGTCCAACACCTCTTTCGACAGGAAATCACTCCGTATACGCCCCGTTTATTCTGACACAAGCACTAGAACCCTCATAGAGAGACTTCAATGCTTAAATCAGATTATCGCTCACCCCATACGTAGATAACGTTGACCACAGCTCATTCCTCACCATTCGATCATAGGCCTTTTCTAAATCTATGAAAGCGCAATAAACTGAATTCTAAAGCATCAAAATCATGTGACCCGTGTAATCCGTAAAATACATTGTTATATCATGAATGAAAAACGTGAACACGTTAGGAAATTCACTTTAATTAAATAAAAGGCATTGCACTACTGCAATATAATTACATAGAATTGCTTTGCAACTTCGTGTGAACGATGTGATCACGTTATACAACTATCGTCTCTTACAGTCAGGTAAAAGTTAATGACAAACCAAACAATAAGTATTCCGTTTTAACTTTCTATTTCACTTACTGGTTTGCACAGTCTCAAAGTATAAAACGTTTCCTTTATTATTGATGAACTTCATACATTTTTAATTACCTTTGTAGCTATAGACTAAGATAATTTCAAGTAGTAAAAGAAAGAAAGAAAATAGAAGCTAAACTTTTTATGACTTCTTTCTTCTTTCCAATCCTCTTTTGCTCACTTACCATCAACCACATATAAGTTTAGCTATGGTAATTAGAGATTATTTATATATAAATAACCGACTCCCTCATTGGTCTAGTAGTCAGCTATTTCGATTATGGACATGAGATGCTGGGTTCGTGTTCTGAGTCAGGCGAATTGAAAATTCGATGTTAAGTTTTCTGTTAAGAAATTCTCAGTATTTGCACAAAGTTGAGAAATTGGAGGTATGCCCCACCCCCGTGTCTCAGAGCACGTTAGGCCTTCAACCCTACTCCTGACTTCTCTACCGTCGTGTCGAATTGCCACCCCATCCCATTATATGAGTGAAGGAATATAGAATACACTTGTGTACTATGCCTGCCAACCCACTGTGGAGCAGCGAGATGGGTTTTATGTTCTAAAAACCCTCTTTCGTTATCGGTGACGAAGCTTGTACCCAATAATGAGGTTTAACGGAGTGCTTGTTTTTATACAGAAGGTAAGTCGTAGCCAATTAAAATTCCACTGCTAGGCACAGGCTTCCTCACTTATAGGAGAGAGGGTTTTTAAAGCATAGACCCACCACGCTGTTCCACTACTGCTTGGCAGACTTCCTTCACTCTCATAGTCTGATGTGACGGGAACTGGCACGAGTAACTAGAGATCAGGACCCACGGTTTAACGTGCTCACCGAGGCACGAGGGTGGAGTACACCGCCAGCTTGCCAGTGATATTACAGACAAGTGGCCTGTCAGCAAAAATAAAAACCCATTTATCTTTTTGAATAATGTGACATGATTTCATGTATTAAAATACGACAACCCTTCACATTGACAGTCAGGCGTAATGAAACGCGATTTGTGAGTCACTACCACGATTCTAGTCACGCAGAAACAACAAGGAAGAATTTATCCGTTTATAAATTAACTCAATTTGCTTGCGTGTTTGTAAGTGACTTCTTGAACTCTAAAAGACTGAAATATAGCATCAATATTACCATATTTTAAGTCAATGAGTCAATAACTGTTTTAGAGGCTTTGTTAAACAATATACTTTTACAATATTTTTGGGATTGGGATGATAAGATTCACTTATAATTATATGATTGTTTTCGTTCAATGTTTCTTTTGGATTAAATGTTACGTTAATTTATAAAATTGACTTATTGGTCTAAGGGTTAGCTTGTTCAGCTACAGACACGAGTTCCTGGATTCAAGTTCGGGAACGGGCGTATTCGAAAGTCGATATTAAATTTTCTGTTTAGAAGTGTACCACCGCCATGCCTCGGAGAGCAAGTCAAGCCGTTAGTCCGTCTCTAGATCTTTCTCTGGATTCCGGACCTCTCTCCGGACTGGACCTACGATAGTGAAGGAATAGAGAGTGTACTAGGCCTGCCAACCCGCAGTGGAATAGCAATGTTGGGTCTATGGTCTAAGCCTCCTCTCTCATACGAGTGAGGCGGCAATTTTTCATTGAAATATTTTAATTTACTTTCAAATCAGATAACCCCTAAATTTCAATCCATTTTTCTATGAAATAAATTGTGTTTTGTTAGGTTTTAAATTTACATCCGGGAGTGTGGGTTACTCACTGGTCGTACCAGGATACTCACTAAAACCCAGCGGAACCCTCTTCATCCAGGGTTGGGGTCCGGATGTCCGCTCACGCATTCAGTTCTAGCGCCCCGGATAAATCCAACTTAAGGATTTAGTAGAGGGAGTAAAATTGCACCTCCTGGCGCCCCCCTCCTCCGGCGAGAGGGAGTAGCGTTTGCTATAAGCTCCCTTTGCATGTTTGGTACCTCCTTCTACAGGATGACATCCTCGCAGAAGGAGGTTACTGCTCTCTAACCTGACTCATCGCTAATCATAGCGCCCACGATGCTGGGGAGTGATAGGTCACTCCCAATCACCGATGTCAAGATGTGTCGGTGGGGTCCGAAAGCCTTGCAATCTGCTATTTTGTGGTGCGCCGTGTCGACGGCCGGCCCACATTCTCGGCAAGCAGGCGTCTCTTCACATCCTACAGCTGGTGCAGATACTTGCCGAAGCAACCATGTCCACTTAGCACCTGCATGAACCAATCTCCCAAGAATTAACTTACTGCTGCTACCATGCAATTCCAGCTGGAGAAATGAGGTCCTCCTTCCAGCTTGCAACCAGGGCCCTGTCGGATAAGGCCCTGATTCTAAGACCTCTTCAACATCAGGGAGTTCGCCTTTATTCCTTACAGCTGCCCAATAATACCTAGATTACTGTAAAATATCTGTTTTTAACATTTATTTTTAGATTTAATAGAGGCTACACATTTGTATTAACCCACATTGTTTGAATTCATCATTGGAAAGATGGGTAAAATATCAGTGACCCTATTTAGATCCTAAGGTTCCGGACCTTAAAATCGAATCAAAAATATTATTATTTAAGTAGGCATATCGCAGCACTTTTGAATCGACAAATTATATATTTTTTCCACACTCTGATTCTAAAATATGTCTGATGATGGTACTCAAGAACGACTTAAAATCTAAAGTTACGAGGGTTTCTTCGAGAAGCCCTGATCCGAGAAGAACCCACAACAAACTCAGTCGGGGTTTTTTTTGTTACCATCATCAATACAATATCATATTAGTTTACTATATTCTAATTCAAATTAGAGCAATTCGTTCACTCCCACGCGTTTCTATCGTCTAGGTAATCTTGCAACTTATAATACGATTTTTCTATCTACTTTCTTTTAACAAAGACTTTGAATTTATTAATTGACTTCTTTAGAACGTCTTGTGGGAGTTTATCATAGAAACGTATAAGTAAAGGTTAAGGACAACGGCCCTAAGCGAATTCAATAGATCCAATAAAGAAGTTTTGTTTACTAATGATATTACTAATTATAAAATTAATAATCGTAATGAATATTTTTGTTTATATTACCTTACCCTTACATCGTTCATAGAAGAAGTATCTAGCAATAGATACGACAAGTATTCATAAAATTTTGAGCATGATCATGTTATTTTAGATTCTAAATCAGTAAACCAGGGAAACCAGGTGTAGTAAGAAAGTAAACCAGAAAAAGAAAACCAGGGAAGATTTTCTAAACACAGCAACAGAGTAAACTCGATAGTTTTAGTATCTTCTAAACCGCAGCGTAAACGTATTGCAACCTCAAGTTTGGTGTAATAAATTCCAGATTTAGAAAGAATAATGTTAGTGAATTTTGACAACGTCAATAAACCGTAAAATATAAGTAGTTAGAAACGTAAATTTTTGGTAAGAGAATTGAATCTGAAACATGTAACTTTAGTTCTTGTTGTAACAAAAAATTGAAACAGCTGCTTATAAAATTAAAACAACAGCTTTTTTAATTTCTGCAGGAATGCACATAGTAAAAAAATTTAAAGTGCGTGCGTCGAAAGTATACCTGTCAGAAGTGAAACTTTTTTGGCAAACTAATTTTTGAGTCTCGTTTATATTTATACAAATCTAAAACTTTAGATTTCCGAGACATAGAGGGAGGGAAAAAAAAAGATTTAAGTTAAGAATTTATTGTATTTAATTGTCACTAAAATATTAAAGCGTCGAAAATTAATTGAAATCTTATATGTCGAATTGTAAATAAAAATGCCACGTGTATTTCGTCAATATTATAAATTATCAATAAAATATTGTTTTTAAATTTAAAGTTTAGAAAAGAGGATTTATGAAATATTTTATTTTATATTTTATAAAAAATAGTAGGTATGTGAAATGATTAAATGGCGAGTGGCAAATTAAAATGCCACATGTTATATGTAAAACTGCCTAACGTTCAAACGAATCAGCTTAAAAAACGCTGTACATCTTCATCACGCGTTTAATCCGTAAAATTTTACCCTCATGCGCCTAAAGAAGTTCAAAAAACTTGTGACACCGCCTTTAGGCTTAAAAATCATTGGCCGGGCTGACTTGGATTCAGATCCAAATGTTCTCTGTCATTTAAACATTTCTCAACTATACATTTTTAGATATTAAAATTATGTTATTAGATACTTGTAGGAACCGGCATATATTATCATAAGAATTGTTTAATCTAAAAACTGGTCATAGTTCAAGGTAACCAAGAGGTTGCGATATAATATCATAAAGTTTATTTAATTTAATAATAAAAAGGCACTTCAACAGCATACTACGTCCCTAGGGAGGAAAGAATGGTATTGCCGCCCGGCTCGGGTGATAAAAACGCGGGTTGCAATGCCAAATTTTCCTCCTGTGTGCGTATACAATTTTGTATCAAAGCCCTTAGACAACTCACTTTCGAAGATTGCTAACGCTTAAAAAATGTATGGCCATGACTTTTTAATTTTTCGATAAGTTTCGATATGAAACCCAGGACAGAAAGTACCATTTTTATATATTTTTTTTATCCTTTATTGGTAATCTAACAGCGTACAATTTTGACACTTTTTTACATTACATTTAACGCTAAAAATAAGGCCATGACAGATTACGTCTGTTTACATAAATAAAAATTTAATAACTTAAATAATAAGGCAAACAACTTTGTGTGCGTGTGTGTGTGTGTGTGTGTGTGTGTGTGTGCGTGTGTGTGTGCGTAGGTGTGTGTGTGCGCGTGCGCGTCTGTGTGTGTATCTGTGAATGAATGAGAGAGAGTGTGTGTATGTATCCGTAACCATATGTGTGTATTTATCAATGTTTGAATACCCCTAATGTAAAACTTTATTTTTTTGTTAAAACTATGAGATCTTTTTTTGAGTAAGATCTTTTTTTTTTACATTAATTCCTTTTTATATTGCAACTTTGATAAATGGAAGAAGTCTAATTTTGGGTATGTGTTATATTATAAGTGCGCGCCAGACGGGCGGTGACAGAATTTTTTGCATATATGCAATATGTAAGTAATAAAATGAAACATTGAATCAGGTAAACAATCATTAACGCGCCTGCTTCGACTACGTAACTAGGCAACAAGTTTACTCTTTTGTAACAACTTTCAAACACACTATATTATAGCTTAAAAATAAGTTTAATATACAGATCAAAAACAATAATTCTACGAAAGTTATTAAAATATTTTAAATAAAATGAGTTATGCTGAATCGAAAGAACAATTAATTAAAAAAATAAAAGCTTTGAGGACGCTGCAAAACAAATTATCAAATATTTTGACATTTAAAAGAAACGCGAATATATCCATGTGCTTAAAGTTTTAAAGTCATTTATTTAAATGGGGTGGCAATGTGGACCGTTAGTCCCTCAAAATAAAGCCGAAAAACAAAGTTTCAGTCGAGGCATGACAAAAAATTAATATATTCTTGACAGTTACAAATATTTCACCATATAGGAAATTGCACTTCCAAATTTGTGTACGTCTTGAGTGATGGAAGGCTTCAGTCGTGGGTAGTTACCAATTCATCAGCAAAGAATTGATGCGTAACTAAAAATAAAATTAAAAGTGCGTGCATATAAAGTACTCACGTCAGAAGTGGAACTTCTTTGGTAAACTATTTTATAAGTCTTGTTTATATTTACATAAATCTAAAACTTTAGATTACCGAGACTTAAGGGGAGGGACAAAAGAAGATATGTCAGAAATTTGATTGCCCTTAAAATATTAAAGGTGTCGAAAACTAATACAAATAATTTATTGAAATCTCAAATGATGAGTGGTAATTTAAAATGCCACATATTATTAATGAATATTTAAACTACCTAACATTCAAAAGAATTAGCATAAAAAACGCTGCACTTCTTCGTGACGCTAATCACTCGTTTCATCCGCAAAAATTTTACCCTCGTGCGTCTAAAGAAGATTCACTTCAAAGATATGCTCATGTAAAAATTTTCTTACTATGTAATGAGTTTAAGAACTTCGTGCTAATGACATAAAATTAGAAATTACATTTTATTCTGAATATGTACATCTTAAATAGTTCATTCGTTTGTATTTTGTTTAATTATAAATTGTTCTCATTCATTTTCATAAGTAAGCAATTTCATTTATTAGTTAATTTTCTGTATTTGTACAAGACCGCAAATTCTGGTGAGAAAAAAAGAGGTTCAATACATTTTGAAGTGGAAATTGAATTTAAATTTTATATTACTTGTTTACTTTATCATACTTCGACGAGTCCTTTGCGTGACAAAAGCGTTTATCGTAGAACATTAAGTACTATATACTGATGCACAAATTACTGGTCAGATAACTACTTTCAAATCACACTTGATTGCCGTATCAACTGGTTTATTTAGTACCTTTGTGTTAGTGGGTTAGCTTCGGATAAGCACGTGACGGGACGAGAGTGTTTTTCTACTTATCTTTATTCTGCAGATGCTAGGTGTCCAAATTATTCATGTAAAAACCGGAGACAAATTGTGTTTATAAGATTACAACCAAAATGGATGCTTAAATATTACAATAAATCTAATTAAAATAAACTATGATTTAGTATAAATTTATCTAACTATATTAGGAAATGTAACAGGGTCCGCATGCCCAAAATCGAAAGTTAAGCGGAGCTCCCGATTCCCGTAAAAAAATGTTTTTACTGCTGACAAGTTAGCGCTTGACTGTAATAACACCTGATGGTAAGTTATGATGCATACTAAGATGGAAACGCGCTGATCTATTAAGAAGCATTTCACCTCTTTTAATTTCTATACAGCAAAGTACCGGAACATCAACCACATGGTTGGCGAAACGCCTTTACCGGTAGGGTGGTAACTAGCTACAGCCGAAGCCTCAAATACTTATTCGGCTAAATTATTATTATAAAGAGGAATCATTTGTGTTATTGTACGTTTGTAAAATTTTCACATAAAAAAAAACTACAGGACCGATATCAAAATTTTTTTCACCATTTAAAGCTGCATTCTCACTGACAGATAAAGGCTATATTGCTTTCTCAAAAAAAAAATAAAAAAAAAATAGGGATCCCTAATAAAAATGAATTAACGTAATCCAAGGTGTGAAAAAATTGTTCACAAAAAAAGTATCATCGCGTGCGCTGAGGATATTATTGATGATAGTACAAAAAATTGTATTATAGCACGTATCTATGTCTACAAAAAAGTCCGTGATACCATATGGTAAACTACTATTGCGTTGCTAGTTATATACACATATGGTTAACAATGGGGCTGAGTTCTTTTTTAAATAACTCAATGAAGTCTCCAAAATACGCTATAAGATATTTATTTTATAAAAAAAATAATAACACTTAGTTTTAAACTGATTTAAATTTTTTTACAAATCCCGATGTGACACCTTTTAGTGTTCAAGATCACGGCTAGATCAAAATAAATATTGTATATTAAAAAAATTGTATATAAATATTCTATAAAAATTAACAGTAACATTTCTTTCAATAACCCATGTGACAATTTTCAGTAATCATAGTCATGGAATCGATTAAAAGAAATGTTGTATACTATTCATCCTTTAATCGTGATTCACAAAACTTAAGGAAATATTATAACAGCGTATAATGTCTTTAAAAGTAATTACATTTTAGTTTAAATGGTTATCATAAAAAACCATACACCTCCATATTTACGTTGTTTTTTTTAAGATGTTCATCGATGGAATTGAAGAGGTGAGACTTAAGTAGTGATTGTATGTAACACAAATATGTCTAACTTATATTTAAGAGAAAATATTTTAAGTTACAAGTAATTGTAAATTAGTTCATAAATTAATAATAAGTTTAAGTAAATAGCTCTATGTCCGAAAAAAAAACAAAATGAATGGTCACCTCAATAACATTCGCAGTTTACACTTCGCGTAATGAATAGTTCCTTTTTATACATTATAAATATTTAATATAGATAGAATCTTAAAACTGGTTTAGAGTTCTTTTGCGTTTTAAAACATTAGCGAATTTTAATTTTAGCAAGTCCGTTCACTAACTTGATACTTGGAACTAAGAGGTAACTTAATTTCTTGAGGTTTCCCAACAGTTTCGTACTAGAAAGCATTTTTTTTTTAAATCAGATGATTATGTTTTCCTAAATTTGCCCTGTTGGCAATTTAATTCAGGAATTTTGTTAGCAAAGCGATTAGTTGCATTATATCTTAATATCGATACCTTAATTTTATTATTTTTTCGGAATAATTATTCAAGTATGCAAATACGTGCGTTTGCATTCCATCTAAAATATTAAATGTTGAAATAGTAGAATTAATTATGCCAGTATAGTTACTTAATAGGATTGGTGTTTTATACTTGTTATTTAAGGGCATATTCCGACGTAATACTTTAAAAGTCATAGGTTAATTGTTATTTGTGATCCTACCACAATATTCAAATCACCTGTTTAAAATATATTAGGGAATAGGTACTGGTAATGTTTACAGTTTGTATCAATGTCTTGGAAAAAATGGATATGAAAAACAAAGTTGCCTCACATATTATATTTCCTGTATCTATTTTTTGAATTTTGACGATATTTCGACCCAGTTGCATGTATCCAGTGTTGAGTTTCCTGCGATCGCGGGGTATATCTTGCAGCAGGGAACTCAACACTGGATAGAAGTTCATAGCCCAAAAGTTCTTTCCGCGAACCGCCACTATAAGCTGAGATTAGTTCGCGAGGCCATTGAAATAAAAAGTATCCTAATTTCAATCGCAAAGAGGGTTTTAAGCTAGCGGATGCGTGGAATTCGGTGGTAAAGTTATGTCAAATGAACAAACGACGCAACTTTCCAAAAAAAAAAAGACGTGAAAAATGGAAGTGGGTCTGGTGAAAAATAAAAGGATTAGACGTAGGGTAAGCAAATTCTGCCCCTGACAGCAGTAACATCGTGACCACGATCCATGCAACTGGGTCGAAATATCGACAAAATTCAAAAACACCATGTACCCGTTATAATAGATAATATGTCGAAAATAATTTCCAAGATATGCAGATTTTCTTTCATTCAATTTCTAATTCGACTCGAAACGTTCTTTTACCCAGATCATAATGATGAAATATTTTTATAGAGTGAACTGATATATCACAATCAAATCACGTGACTCAAGACTAATTACATTTACATATCGACGCTGAAAAGTAAGAAAGTAAACACGTAATATCCGCAAAATATTGTTTAAACAATACTTTAGGATATTAACGGTAAAAGTGTTTAACGACAAAACATACATATAGTGTCCAAAAACTTCTCTCCATCTCCACTCCAGTCAATGTAAAAGGTTGTCTTTTTTTGTTTTTATAAATAGTTTATAAGTTCTGATTAACAATTTTGGTCGCTAACATCGATATACAAGAGAATGATATATAACTTCATTATTAGTATATTATTTATATATTTATAAAACAGTTATGCAAAACCATTATTGCGACAATCTTATATAGAAGTTGTACGTCTGCTTTAACCCTAAGAGTTAGTATGATTTCACTTCTTTAATGTAAAATGGAAAGTCTTTGCTTATACAACTGATTATGTAATACAGTTTATTGGTTTAAAATACTTTTTAAAACAATAAACAGCTGTATCCATCTTCATATTTATAATAAACAATTAAAAGTATAGTTAAATGAGGCGGCCTCCAAACTTTAAAATTTTTACGTAATATCTACTTGTTTTAGATAGTACTGTTAGAAATTATTTAATTGCAGAAATATTCTCTTATATCAAAGACTGAAAAATTTACTTATAATTTTTGCTAATTCAGTCTCACAACAAATGGTAAAATCATATTTTATTTTAAATTAAGACAATAATATTTATATAAGCGTTCAAAGACCACGCCCTTGATTTTTGTTTTAGATGATTGTTTTTTAAAAGAATGGAAATACCGAACAAGCTTCACCAGAAGTATTTTTTTTAGGTTTTCTTGAACAAAGTGATTCATTGCTTGTTGTCGAGGTCAACTGGTGGCTTCTAATGTGACAAGCTCGCTTAAAACAGTTTCATTCAATGCCATGCGACGAATGCCGTGAGATTCCCTTTCTATAAACTGTTATATGTACACATGGTCTTCACAGTGTAGACAAATACGATAGATAGATAGATGAAATCATTATTAAATAGGATATCTAAAGTTTTAGCTACACAAATAAATAATAACCTTCTAAATATAGAAACAAATCTTGTCACAGCGTTTGACCGCAATGAATTAAATACTCGAATGTTTTTGATGATTTTTATTCTTCATTTTGTTCTTGAAAAAGTTCATTATAATTTTTAATGTATTTTTAAGCTATCATGTAACTTAATCATGTAAATATCAAAGCCACCGTAATTACTTTATTTTCCATGTATAAGTGTAAGCAGATAAAGTTGAGCGGTTTAAGTAATAAATTGTTTAAATATCTTTATTATAAAGGCATAGGTCACCCATAAATATAACTATTCGTAATAAGAAGTACAACATAAAAGTATAAACATCTATTTTATGAATGTCAATATATTTGTAACACCACATGCACTCACAAGTTCTCCCCGTTTTCGCAACATTTTTCATTGATTCTCCTCTTTTATTGGTCGTAATGTGATTTTGTATATCTTATTAGCCTTCCTCGATAAAAGGGCTATCTTTCGCTAAAGGAATTTTTAAATTTGAACCAGTAGCTCCTGAGATAACTGCATTAAATCAAACCATTCAACCGATTTTGATATTTCTTTTAATTTCAATGATTTTTTCGTTTTCATTTACAATGAAATTATTTTAATTTATTATAAATTCAATCATTTGAGTTCTGCTGTTATTATAATTTAGTTACATGGCATTAAATAGATGCCTCCGCATTTAATGTACGCAAAGTACAGCTACTATTATAGTTAAATATTACTCATATTAAGTAAACGTGAGTAACACTCGAATAAAGCTACATCATCAACACAATAAATGGAACAAATAAATTCTCTATAGCTCTAACCTGAACCAATAAAAAATGGTCGACCTTGAGACATGATCTAGCGTATTCAATCAACTGAATGACCTACAAATGACAAAAGCAAAAGATCACTAATTGTTATACGGCGGAGTGAATCGTATTTTATAACATTTTATGAGCGTATTCAATTTTTTTTATGCTTCTATTTAAAATAACAATCCCTTTGGTCAGTATTTGTTTCGGATAATAATCTAACGTCGACATAAACTGCCCTCTAATCTTATTAACATTCTAAGAACGAATTTTGTAGTTGTTTATTTTGCCTTCTTTAATTGTGAGTTCCTTATTATTTAGAATGTAGGGTATAGTTTCAATACAGTATTGTAATTTTAAGTCAATTGTCGCAAGGGTGTCTGTGAAGTAACTTAGGTTTTCACTGAAAACCAGCGTCGCAGCTTGCTGCAGCGGCTTCGAATTGAGTGCTTCACAGATATATATTTCTTTCTCTTTTTTATACTAAAATTAAATCAAATAAAAATATCTTTATTCAAGTAGGCATATAACAGCACTTTTGAATCGTCAAATAATATTTTTTTTCCACTGATGATGGTACTCAAGAACCACTTAAAATCTAAAGTTACGCGGGTTCTTTTGCGCCCTGATCCGAGAAGAACCCACAACAAACTCAGTCAAGTTTTTTTTGTTACAATATCATATTAGTTTAATATATTTAAATTCAAATTAGAGCAGTTTCACTTCCACGGATTACTATCGTCTAAGTAATCTTGCAACTTATAATACGACTTTTGTAATAAGTGTGAAATCAAATAAAAATTTTATTTATTTATTTATAACGCTACGTTGAACGACTAGAAGGCCACAATTTTTTCATGTGATACGTCATTCCCAAACATTTTTTAAGCGTTCTGGCGTTAGCAAACTAAGAATTTCAACTTGTCTACAGACCCTGATGGGATTTAAAAACATACGTTATACCGATATATAATTTATTTATTTTTACTGAAGTGAGACTTGTTTAGGCGCATAAGGGTAAAATTTTTACGGATGCAACGCGTGGTTAACGTTTGAAGGTTGGGTGCATTTAATATTTACACAACACGTGGCATTTTAATTTGCCACTGGTCATTTCCAAATTTAATATACTATTTTCCATAAAATATAAAATCAAAATATTTCATAAATTCTCTTTTCTAAATTTTAAATTCAAAAACAAAATTTATAAATACTTGTATAAATGTAAACAAGACTTAAAAATTAGTTTGCCGAAGAAGTTTCACTTCTGACATGTGAATTTGCACACAGTGTAAAAGGAATAACAGATGCTACAAAACTGTAGCATCTGTTATTCCTTTAGCAAAAAAGTAGCGCAACATACTGTGCAAAGGCGGTCTTATCGCTTATAGCAGAGGTTTTTGATTACGATTCGTTTTAAAAAGAATTGAAACAATATTAACTATTATACGAACAGTTAAATTAAGTGAGGGGCAATAGCATACGTTATGTAAAGCTATATTGAAAAAATCGTTAGACGTCTTGGATAAAATATTTTACTTCGACTTTTTCTATTGTCATTTAAGATTATGATTTAGGCATAACATAAATCTGTTAAAATGTCTCGTTTTAATCAATAATGTTTCTTAAAAGAGTAAGAAGTCGTATGAATTTTGGTTTATATACTTGACTTTTTATTCGCATAGCCATAGATATATACTTTTATCATATTAACCTGTTTATAATGGTAATAAAGAGTCCATGAAAATTCAATTAAACATTCTATTTTGATTTTCCAGGAAATGGGAAAACACGTATTATATTATGCAGGTTGATACAACTGTTTCTCCACTTCCTGTGTGACGTTATTGAAATAAAATTATCATTATTATATTGTATCACGTACCTACTATTATCTATTTATTGATGCTTGATATAAACGTAAATAGAAATGCAAGCATATAGACAAAGAGCTAAGGCCAAAAATATTATTGCATTATATTTTGTTTACTATTGTGTTAGTTAACTAATCTCATCTGATGGTAAGTGATGATATAGCCTAAAATGATAATGTGTTTAGCAGGCTAGAGGTAGTTTACGTCTTAATTGTTTCTACACAGCGTCTTCTTGGAATACTTGCAATATTATGCCGGCGAGGCTATGGCATATTCCATGAATAGTTGAAATAGAAAAATTCTAATGAAATAGGCCAATAATAGCTTTTAATATTATTAAACAGCAGCAGTTCTGCTGTCGGTGTCACCCACATAGTTCCCTACCCGAAGAAATATCGAGAATCCTATTTATAAGACCGTAAAGTCAATTGTCTAAACCATTCTTGAATCCTCACAAAAAAATATCAAAATTGTTCCAGCTATTTAGGAGGAGTTCAATCACATACACACGTACGGACGAATCATATATATAAAGTAGTTAGTAGTTTAATTTCCTAACGCTCATGTGTTTACAAAATTGAATTCTCAATAAGCATTTTTCTCCAAAAATTTATTATGTTATGACTTTAATAAACACATAACGACTTCGTAATATATATTTACAAGTTCTTTGATAAGCAAATTGTATTAGAATTTATATTACTTTTACTACGGCAATTATTAAGCTTCTGAAGGAATTGTTTACGATCTCCTATTTCCATAAGCGTTTTATTACTTACTTGCTTGTACCAAGTGAAAAAAATATGAGAAAGATTTATAAAAGTGAATATAATGATGTTGAACAGTGATATTTAAAATTATACTTCAACATATATTCATTTATTTTTGGCTCTATTCTGCCCTATTAATTTTTCTTGCATCGACTTCTACAAAGGTTGTCTATAAAAGATTTCTTGCAGCAATAAGACCGCCTTTGCAAGCTTTTAGATTTCGTTTTTGATTATTAGTTTTTGTATTTCCTGTACGTGTTTGAGAGCAACTAGCAATGCTTCGCGGTTTCACCCGCGTTGATACCGATCTTGTAGCACTGGGAAGTCTACTAAGTCGGACTAATAGATTTATTTTTGTCAACATGTAACTTTTATTTCGCTTAGATTAAATAAAAAGAACTTAAAATATAACTTGTCAAAAATTCTAGTTGACTGAATTCTAGATGAATCCGTTGTGAGTTCTCCGAAATAGGCATAAACGTATACTCGTAACTTCAGACATTAAGTGGTTAATGTCATAATCGTATAATGGACATACTATAAGGAAATTATTGTTTTTGACTAATTAAAAGGGCTTAAATCGTACTCGAATACAGTCTGATTTGATTTGATAGAAAATCAATTCAAAGTATTTATTGTAGAATATACATATTTACGTATATTCTACAACAAACGTATGACCGAAAGCTCTTGGCCTATACTGTTTAACTTTGCTACTGCAAGTTGCACGTTTGTGGTAACTTTACACTCGTTTATTAAACTGCAAACATATGTATGTTTGCTGTTTAATAAAGAATGTCAAGGTTTTAAATGTCAACATACTTTAAGGCGCAATAACAATTTAAACCGAAACTATTACGATATATTTTTTACACAATTGTCACAAAATAAAGGTTTTAAGTTCGTTACCAAGAGAGACGAATAACCGGCAAACCCGGCCGCTATGCCTCCACTTTTTAAATCTCTAATAACTTCTAAGATATCCATTTTAATGGAATACTATTAAGGGCAGTTTTGATCTACATGAAATATATAAAGAATGTAGTTAATTTCTTTGGTTATGGAATAATACTGTATTGTATAAATTAGCTTGGTAAATAATACTTATTTTTGTAATGTTTTTATAAGTGATGATACAATCTAAGATGGAAGTGCCTTAATCTGTGAAGGAGCAATTTACCTCTTATGATTTTTTACAGCATCATACCGGAACCTTAATATCATTGTTTTGGCGGTGAATCTTTGTTGGTAGGATGGAGGAGGAGGCCTCCCACCAGTCAAGAATCAAACAAATTAGAAAATGTAATTTGCTACATTTGCTCTGCAGGGAATCGAACCTAGGGCTTCTGCTAGCAAAGCGTAGATTCACACCATTGCTGCAACGTCAAAAATGTATTATTAACCTCAAGAAAAATTATTAAAAACATAAAGGGTTATTTTTTTCACAAAGTTTAAACAAAGGTAGATGACTAAAGCAAAGCATTGGAATCCTTTACTTTTCTTGTTATACATATAATTCCTTTTATCTTACCTTCCAGTACTTCATTTCTAATTTGTTAATTATTTTATATCGAATTGTTAAGGTATACAATTCAGTACGTCATTACTGTGATATATATCGTAAGGTTTATCCAGTTTTACATTAAGATTTGACGTATTACATTAAAATGTGTTAGTTACGATATCACATTACAAATTTTTGAATTTTTCAGCATTTCTGTGTTATAGTATTCTGTGTTTCTTGTACTATACAGATAATGTACGCTTCTATTTTATGTAAAAGTAAAAGTAAGTAGCAGCCCTTTAACGTCCCACTGCTTGGCACAGGCCTCCTCACTCCGAGGAGCGAGGGTTTTTAGAGCATAGACCCACCACGCTGCTCAACTGCGGATTGGCAGGCCTATTTTAAGTATATAATGTTATTACGGGATGATACTAGACATAAATAAAATGGTACACTGCAAACAAAATGAATACGGCCATCGCTATACTATATTATGAAATTCGTTATATCTTTTGAATTAAATGTCCGATTTTAATAATTTAAAAAGTATTTCGCAGGTGTTGAAACGGTCCTTAATAAAATATAAAATATAAATTTATAGGATAAGGATTAATTCAAAGGTATGATTAATATGGTTTATTTTTGTCGGCGCTTTTATTAACATTTAAAATGTAAAAAGTACTTATAGTGGCATAACAACAGTAGTTGGATATATGGTATCATGGACTTTTTTGTAGATAATAATACGTTCTATAATACTGTTGAACATTTTCTTGTTCTATCATCAATAGTTTCCGCAGCGAACGCGATGACAGATTTTTTTAGCTAAGTCTTTCACACCTTGGGTTATGTTAATGCATTTCTAATAAAGATCCCTATTTTTTTTAGAAAATAATATAGCCTATATCAGTTAGTGAAAATGCTGCTTTTTAATGGAGAAAAAATCTTTGAAATCGGTCCTGTAGTTTTTGTGTGAAAACATTACGTATGAAACACAATTTTTAATATGTAATTTTTCCGCGTTTCTTGACACCATATTATAATGTCAGTGAAGTAACATTTGAATAATTTAAATACATATGAATTTATTAACAGTAGACTACCAAATACAGGTTTGACTAACATTAGCGATTCGCGTGTTTATTACAAAACATGAGTAATTTAAGTAAATGTTATATAGAAAACTGAGGTAATATATTTGACTATAATAATTATATAATAGGTTTAAATTGAAAAAAATAAAGTTATTCTTCTTACGCCATCTAATACGAACTTCTTTAACTAATTACATAGAGGAAAACCTTTGAACCATTCAAATGAGCTGTCCATAACGCTGTACAAATTTTCGTATATTAAACTAGTATTTGAAAACTGGTTGGTGATGGTGGGTCTACTCTCAAAAAACCCTCTCATCTATGAGTAAGGAGGACGTTAATGTGCTAGTTACCTTACCCTATAAGCCAATAAAGTCACAGTCGTACAATATTGTAACATAAGGATGCCATTTATAAATAGCGTATTATATAATCCATTTTAAATATATATGACAGGCTTACCTATAAATTAAATTACTATGATTTGCTGTATTGTACAACAAGCATAGTATAATGTCGTAAAACCTCTATATAATACAATAGAAGGCGTATCACTAAAAGCGATCGCTTTCAGACCACTTTTCGATACAGGAAATAGAGCATTCAAAGCGGAAAAGGGCGCGTTCAGTTTTGTAGGGAAAAAATGGCAAATTCAACGTTAAGATAAGGTTCGATAAATGCTTAGTACAAGGTTTCAAAAAGGAAAGAACACAGAAATTTTGTGCTCCTATTGCTTAGTGGTGAGCTGCATGGATTCTTGTTTACAGAAATCGCGTATTCAAAATACATAAACATAGGCACTTTTAAGTTTCTCTATAATAAATACAAATTTTAACAAAAAAATAACCGCCTTGAAAAATGTAGAAAATAATTACGTATTCTTTTTTATACTTCTAATATTCCAATATTTTGAGTCGGCGTCACGACAATTACTTGACTTTGAGTACGTTACGGTATATGACTCAAATATCCGGTTAGCCTATAAAAGATTCTGCCAAGTATCGTTAATTTGCTCCTAAGAATTGAGGAGTTCCGTTACTTTGTCATGGACGCTATCATCAGAATTGGATCAAAAAATCAGTTCGCCTAGTCGAAAGGTATGAGGTAACAAACAATAAAAAAACCATACAGACGAATTGATAACCTTGTTATTTAACGTCGGTTTAAAAATGAAATTCTTGGTTGTTACTAATCCATCATTGTGCTTTTCGATGAAAGAAAACATCGTGAGAAAAACTGCATATCTCTGTGGTAATTCTTGGGTATATGTTGCCTGTTATATTGCAGTGTAGCAGGCTGGTGGGTCTTTGCTCCAAAACCCTTCTATGAGTGAAGAGGCCTATACCCAACCGTGGGACGTTAATAGGCAGCTACTTTCCTTTCTGTGTTATAAATAAAAAAAAAACGTTAATCACTTATTTTATACATCCAATTCAACATCAACTATAAGTAAAAAAAAAAATACAATTGTTTCAAGAAATTTTGCCGAAAGTCACTTAAAGTAACAGTTTGTTTTATATATTTGTATATCTTGAAAACTTTTACTTTATTTTTAAATATGTATTATTTACTCATAAAATATAAATATTATTTGCAAAAAAAAAACCTACAAAGAGTTAATAAAATTAGCAAAATTGAATAAGATTATAAAAGAAGATCAGTTATTTAAATATATTTTTTTCTGTAAAATAAATATCACCAAATTTACTTGATTTCAAAATTATTACTACGTACTAAATAACTCATTGGTCTACTGGTTAGCATGTTCGACTACACACATGAGGTCTTGGATTCGAGTCCCGGGTCGGGCCAATCCAAAAATCAATATTGAGTTTTTTATTAAGATTTTCTCAATATTTGTCCGAAGTTGGGAAGTTGGCAGTGTGATCCACCCCCGTGCCTCAGAGAGCACGCTAAGCTTAAGTCGGTCCTGCGCCTGATCTCTGTCCGGTCGTGTCGGATTCCCGTCACATCCGGCTATGAGAGTGAAGGAATAGAGAGCGCACTTGTGTACTATGCCTGCCAATCCGCAGGTGAGCAGCATCGTGGGTCTATGCTCTAAAAGCCCTCGCTCCTCGGAGTGAGGAGGCCTATGCCCAGCAGTGGAACGTTAAAGGGCTGCTACTTACTTACTTTACTAAATAATATATTAAATTTTATAATAGTTTAATGATTTCTTACAAATTAATTAAAATTACTTCAAGATACTTTAGTAAATACAGTTTGATTACGGTCATATTTGTGTACATTAGCATTAACCTTAAAATTCAATAAATAATCATTAAAATTTTCATGATCAGGGTAACCAATCGATTTATTATTGTCATTTTTATTCTATTACATTCTTCTTATGATATTGGCTCTTAGTATTTCTTTACAATTATCAAAACATGACGTCAGCTGTCGCTCCGCCTTCAATTTAGATGATTAGAACATGATTTCTATTTACGTTCTTTGATGAGTTAAAAGATAAAACCAAATTAAACTCTTATATAGTCCATTTATAAATTATCTGATCGCCAATAAAATGCCTATCGTGATATAATTCGCTTAAAATGCGATTAAATCGTGCATCGCTTCGTGACTTGGCACGCTCTGGTACAAAAACTAAACGCGTAACTAAATGTTCATCGCCTCCTTGCTTTTGTATCCCTATAGTTAACAATTTTCATGTATTACAGACGATGAGGTCCCGGGTTCGAGTAAGAGATAGCTTCTTCAAAATTTATATAACATCTTTCTCTTCCACTTACCTGATTTCGCTGCTCCCTTACGATCTATGGAAGCTATGACTACATTTGGTTGCTATATCTTTTGCGTAAATAGCCAATGGGCTACATTTGGCCACTGTCTTTTACATAAATGACCAATGGACTACATTTCTCAACTATATCTTTTGGGCAAATGGCTAATAGACTACATTTGACCACTATAAATTTAGTGTAAGTGGCTAATGGATTACGTTTGAACACTATATCTTTTCCGGAACTGGCTAAACGTAGCCCGTTTCACTACAATGATTTTTGCGTAAATGGCTAGTAGACAACATTTGAACACTATATGTTTTTGGGCAAATGCCCAATGGATTACATTTGACCACTATACCTTTTGCGAAAATGACCAATGGACTACATTTGACCACTGTTTGTATTGCGAAAATGGCTAATGGACTACATCTTACCTCTATGACTTATGCGTAAATGGCTAATAAACAACCTTTGAACACTATATCTTTTGGGCAAATGGTTCATGATCTACATTTAACCACAGTATCTTTTGCATAATTGGCCAATAGAATAGATTTGCACACTATACCATATCTTTTGGGCAAAAAGCTAATCGCGTTACCTCCTCATTACTGGGAGGTAATATGGCTCGCAACATTCAAAAATTTAATTAATTTATGATTCATAATTATGCTTTTTATTCTGGAAGCAATTCTTGGGCTTGTGAAGCCTACCAACCGCATTAGAGCAGCGTGGTGGGTAGCTTCAAAATCTCTCTCATATAAGTGAGAAAGCCTGTGCCCAGCTGTGGGAAACTAATATGCTGTAACTAATATGGTATGTTTAATATTAGCATTAAATATATAATCTTGGCAGTATATCAATTGTTTATTGGGGACGAAAACATTGACCCATAATATTTAATGCATTTTGTAATAAAATAACCGTCAGTTTGTAATTGTTAATAGATTTATGCATACTATAAAGTTATATCATATTATAGTTAAGAACTGAATGGATTTACTGATGAACAAAGTTTAAAGGAATTTACTTGATAAATCATCTATTGTTCATAACACATCTGGAATACTAAATGTACTCAGTGGTGTTACCAGTGTTATTTCCGATTTCGTGTAAATATGAGAAAGTCGTACCATTTGGCCGGATTCAAAGTCGGACAAGACTCTAGACCACAGAAGAACCATTAGTTTGCGTCTTATACAGGATCAATTATGGGTAGTGTTCAAAGGAACTATTCGAGTTAGTACCGCGTGGAATTCTGGTCGTCGAAATAAATTCCATCCACATACTCTGGATGAATAGCAGTCTATAACACCTCCGTTTGGTAGGTTTCTCCCGCGCACGTGCAAAATGTGTTACCATCTTCCAGCAGCGGCGTTCCCTAAAGACTATACCTCGCAACTGTTTAAGGGGCATTCAAATTCCCATCTCCTCGACCGGTAACGCATCGGCGGTTCCCCTGGTGCTGCAGGTGTCCATGCGCGGCGGTGATCACTTTTTACCAGTTCGTTTGCCTGTTATAATTATAAAAAGTACAATGAAGGTCAATCATGAAATATGGATTTCTAAATATTCCCACAGGGATGGATTTACTTTTTGTTTTTTCTATTGCCTTTGTGTTGGTATTTTATGTTGGTATTATCTCTATGCATATGTTATTACGACAGTTACCGAGAATGTAAATAGAAAATACACATTATGACTTCAAAAGAAAGAGATGCTTATATTTCTGATTGCATGAGTATTGAGTTGAGACAGAACTATCGTATTATGTCAACTAGTAGTTGAGACGGGCAATATAAAAAACAAAACGAGGGATCAATCTAAGGGGTATCTGGCTCCCTTAGTCGACGAAACCTGACTTTACGCGCACGAGCGTTACATAGACTAGCATGACGGCTTTGTCTCATTTAATACCTACAAAATAGCGTGCCCAAAGAAGTTTTCACTTCGACATACAACACTATTCTAACATTTGAAAAGCTTTATCACACCCAATAATTTTTTTTTGTAATTTTACCGATCTTGGACTTCGTCCAAGGTTAGCCAGCTGTCATTGTGCATGACAAAGCTGTAACAAAAAGTGAAACAATGTATTCTTAATTATATTTTATTTACAATATACTATTGTTCTATATGTCGGAGTGCAAGAGTCTGTGGATCGCTGGTCCATATGTAATAGTCTGTGGAACGCTGGCGCCATGTATCGGTGTATCGGCGTGGAGGCAGAGTCAATAAGTGGCAGTCCGGCCCGTCTCTCGGCAGTTTTCGAGTGGCGGTCGGCCGGAGTGGTCGACTATTGAAACTGTCGCGTTCCTAGCTATTATTGTTAATGAGTTTGTGTAAATTGATATCGGGAACATTAAGTGATTGAACATTATAACTCGAGTTAATTAATAAAGTGTTTGATTGCACCAACATTACCCACGAACGCCCACAGTATAAGAAATTAAATAATGGATCCCATTAATGACGATGTCGCCGGAGAACCCTACGCCCCTGTGCTTTATGCTTCTCCGTTCTCTCTTATTCTCCGACATATATATTATAATTTATTAATTGTTAGGTGAAAGTTTATATCAACCAAAAATTATTATATTAATAACCATCTAGCACAAACTACTTAAACTTTAGAGTAAAAGGTTTACCATTTTCATTATATGTAATAATGAAAATGGTAAACCTTTTACGTGAGCTTTAAATGGCGCTGTAAAATTTGTGGCAAGAAAAATGTAATTAATGAATTAATGTTTGAAAAAACTGTATGTTAATAGGGTTTCATCAAAAAGGTTGTTTCTTAGACGTATCTAATCAATCAAATTAAATTCTTCTACTTAAATTATATTAAAAAGAAAGGGCTTTATTTTACATATCCATGTACACCAAAAACTTGTTTGCATCTAGCGCTTGACTGTGATCATATCTGATGTTAAATGATGATACAATCTAAGATGGAAGCGCTCTAATCTGGTAAATGGCAATTTACCTTTTATGGTTTCTACACAGTACCTTACAAGAACACGAATCTCTTAGCTTGGCGGTACGTCTTTGCTGGTAGGGTGGTAACTAGACACAGTGCCGAAACAGACCAATTACGGGATACTGGGGAATTCGCCGTACTCGTGAATACTCGCACCACTAAACTAGCAGCCTTCAGAGCTTTATTCTGTCTGAATATTATACTTCATATGTAAAAATTTTCGTAGATCTCTCGTAGTAGTGCAATACGGCCTTTTACGGGCCGTATTGGTAAGTAAACTTATAAGTTTATCTATGACTATTAAATAACATTGTAGTAACTAGGGGATCTTTATAGAAATATCCACAATGATATAAACAATGAAGCGAATATATATCCTTTTTTTACGCTGGTAAATGCCTTTATGCACCCCGATCAGAGTAAAATCTTATCGGGAATTGCTCTGGTAAACCAGAACACAGTGAGTATTGCCCAGCGATACCCGCCGCATCCTTTTGTGGAGCACTAGAGGATCGGTAGACGCAATCTCCCCTGGCACTCCGGAAGATTCCTCTGGAATACTTAAGAAGAAGGAAGGAGAAGCACACATCTACGCCTTCTGCCTCCCGACCTCTTGCGCCGAAGTAAAGGAGCGTCAACAGCGTTCTCCCTGAGCATCTCATGTGCCTCCTTCAGCGAAATAACACTTTCACAGAAAGAGGCCACTGTCCTCCACTCCCTATCACCGGTGAGCATTGCGCCAACTATGCCCTCCACCGAAAGGTTTCCTCCGACAAGCGAATATATATCCTAGAAAAGAAGCCAAACAAGTGATTACATCAATTCTTAATATGCGAGCCCCATTCAATATTTGAGGTATTTGCTAGTACCGATCGATATTAATGTCTCCAGTGCTTGCTAAATACCTCGTTTAATTATGATTAAAAACAGCTGTAATATATGTAATATTATCTCAGTCATTTTTTAATCTTGATATGTTCCGATGGTGTATCTCAAGATTAAGAATATTGTATTTATAATTGTAAATTAAAATAAAGTCGTAATGACAACTCCACCTAAAAATGCCTGATATGTAATGACAATTTCAAACTCAACGGTGACAAACAAAAAGGGACTGGACAATTTGATATATAGTTTTTTTTTATATAATTGAAGTGTACAAATGTTTACTTTGTGTAATCAGTAAAACTATGTCTTTACAAACACAATTTTATATATGTGTTAAGCACATTCCGTCGCATGTAGCTAATTTGTTGTATTAGAGTAATGTAAGAAAAGATAATGTGAAGAAATAAAATTTAATGAAAAGAATGAATTAGTAACAACTACAGAAATATGTAATAATTACTGTTACAGTTAGCGAGTGACGAATGAGCTTAGTCGCTCTTAAATATTCGAAAAATTTGGGTTTCTTCCAAAACAATGTAGGTATGCAATCCTTAGTGGATTCTACTCACAATGCAGTAATTACTGCGTAATATTTGAACATTACTATATAATTGTAGGCAATTATAAATAAACTGCCTCATTGGTCTGGTCTAGTGGCTAGCATGTACGGCCACAGTCAGGAGATCCCGGGTTCAAATCCCCGGCCAATTGAAAAATCGATATATCGATTGAGGTTTTCTCAATATTTGCCCGAAGTTGGGAAGACGGCGGTGGGATCACACCTCCATGCCTCGGAGAGCACTTTAAGCCGTCAGTTCTGCGCCTGATCTCCCACCGGTTGTGTCGGATTACCGTCACGTCGGCCTATGAAAATAAAGGAATAGAGAGTGCACTTATGTACTGTCTGCGAACGCGCAGTGGACCAGCGTGGTGGCTCGTCTCTAAAAACCCTGTGTCCTATGAGTTAGAAGGCTTGTGCCCAGCAGTGGGACGTTTATAGGCTGCTACTTACATTAACTTTACCATATAAATACGCATTATATATACAACATGCATCGTACAGGATAGCTTTGAATAAGCTACATCAACTTGAGCCATCAATTGCTTAAGTATGGTTAATTAATCGAAACCACATTAAAGTACTATTAATAATTAAAAATTAAGTAGGTAAGAAGCAGCCCATTAACGTCACACTGCTGGGCACAGGCCTCCTCACTCATAGGAGAGAAAAGACGCTCACGTTGCTCCATTACGGGTTGGTAGGGATTCTATTCTATTCCTTTACTCTTGTAGTCCAATGTGACGGAAATCCGACAAAATCGGAGAGAGATAAGGCGCAGGATCGACAGTTTAAAGTGCTTTCTGAGGCACGGGGTTTGAACACAGCGCCAACTTCCCAATTTGAGGCAAATATTGAGAAATCTCAATAGAAAACTTAATATTTGAATTCACCGGACTCAGGGTTCGAACCAGACCAATTAGGCAGTAGTAGTAACTTTGACGGCCTCCCCGTTAGAACGAATTTAGAAAATTGTATTTCTAATTTGTCTGAGTCTGCGCTGGTTACTACCCCTGGAGGCTTCGGCCGCAGCAGGTTACTACCCTACCAGCGAAGCCGCATGGCCAAAACAAAATGATTTGTGTTCCGGTACGATGTTGGGTAGAAAACATAAGAGGAATATCGCCTCTTACCAGATTAGTACGCTTCCATCTTAGACTGTATAATCACATCAGGTGAGATCACAGGTAAGCTCTAATATGTCAAAAATAAAAAAGACTACTGCTGAGTACTTAAAGAATTTTGAAGATTCTTAAATACATTGATATCTTGATATTATAGACGCAATGATTTTTATTTGATAATTGTCTATATTGCATGTATGTTAGTAGATCAATTTGTGAATTTTATTAATAGATCGACTTAAAAATTAGAATATATTCAACTACAGACGTATTTACATACGTTTAACTCACGTATTTTGAGTGTCGATCTCAAAATGGCAGCGTATCCCACTTCGCAAAGATCTTTAACTCTCATCCAAAGTGAATTTGATTCTTTATCAAACGGTGTATCAAAATTTTACTTATATATTACTCCCTGATGATAATATCGTCAATATTTGAGTTATCTCCCATTATGAAAGAAAACTTATGACATTGTTATTTTTTTTAATACAAAATCTTCGCATAATACGCAGAAATCAAATGTTTTAAAATGCTTTAAAGTATTTAAAATTCATGAGCGTTTTTAATTATGGCTTATGTAACAATACATTTAGTAGCGTGGGTAGCAGCTTCAATGCATTTCTAAAGCTTTTCTTGCATCACAAATGTTGCGTGGGAAGTAGACACGTATTCATTGAAAAATATGTGTATTTCAGTTGTTATACGTTGAAGAATCTGTTTTAATGTTCGATATTTGAATGACGACTGGCTCGTTAGTCTACTGGTCAGCATCTTTGGCTACTGGTATAAGATCCTGGGTTCGAGTTTCGGGTGAAATCAAAAATCGCTATTGAGTTTTCTGTTAAGATTTTCTCAATATTTTCCCGAAGTTGGGAAGTTGCTGTATTCCACCCCCGTGAGTAGGAGAGCACATTAATCCGTCGGTCCCGGGCCTAATCTCTCTCGGGTCAAGTCGGATTCCCCTGACATCTGACTATAAGAGTGATGAAATAGAGAGTGCGCTTGTGTACTATGCTTGCCAACCAGCAGTGGAACAGCATCGTGAGTCTATGCTCTAAAAATCCTCTCTCCTATTAGTAAGGAGGCCTGTGCCCAGGTGTGGGACGTTAATGGGTTGCTACTTACCTTTTTTAATCATTTATTCTAAAGAATGTCTTAAATTTCATTTAATTTCTAAACGAACGGGAGGAACATCAAACGTTTGACAGGAAGTTATAGTTTCTAAACGAAAACATAATTGTTGTTATAATTATATTTCAAGCTTTTTTATATATTTACTCATTCAAAACCAAAGTTAGCCAAATCAGACCAGCCGTTCTCGAGTTTTAGCGAGACTAATGTACAGAAATTGATTTAAATATATAGATATGTTGTACTGCGACGATACTGTGCGATAGATGTATCTTTGAACGTTGAAATTAATAATATATCTGGATATTGGAAAAACATTATTGCTACCACAAAACTCCGGCCATGACCGACTTTACTTATAATGCCTTCCAAAGTAAAATTACACCCTATGCCCATCTTTGCTTTCAGTTTATTCGGTGTTGTTGGCCTTCTGCCCAAATTCTGTTTTCATCTTAATATTTCGTTGCATTATTTATTATCGGCTTCGTTTGAGTAATGGCGGGAGTTGTTTCGCAAACAGGGGTCGTTGTTTGGATCCTTATTTACGTTGGGCGTTTATTTTTAAAAAGAATTCGTCAATTCAGTTGGTAAATTTCTTAGTTGCTTAGATAAACTAATCTGAATTCATTTTTATCATGAAATGTAGGCGCCATTTGCGTAATGATGGGAACTGTTACGCAAATAGTGGTCGCCGATTTGTCCCCTGTTTGCGTTGTGTCTTATTTTAAAGATATGTTGGTATAATTAATGATCTTCTTAATTTTTTGTGCCAATCTGCCAATAAACACATGTTTAAAGAAAAATTGATTGCGAAATATCAGCATCGTCGAATCAAATCGACTTTAAAAACTGTTTACAATTAAATTTTCCTAGTGCAGCTAAAATTTGCTCAAATTTTGGTGTCTCAGTTTTATTTGATTTGAGAAACAAACAGTTTAGAGACGACGCTGGACTGTCATTACAGCTAATGGTATATGGTGATACAGTCTAAGAAGCGTGCTAATCTAGTAAGAGGCAATTTATCTCTTATGATTTGCTTGGCGGTACATCTTTGCTGTTAGGATAGTAACTAGCCACGGTCGAAGCCCCCCACTAGTGCAGACTCAGACAAATTAGAAAATGTAATTTCTAAATTCGTACTACTGGGAATCAAACCAGAGACTTCTGCTAGTAAAGCGAGTACTGCACCAGCGAGGCCGTCAGAAATGCTTTTAAATATAAAATAAAATACTATTCTATTTGACTATTTCCTTAACACGAATTGTACGAATTTAGATTTAAGTCTCAGTCCAGTAAAGCAGCATTCTAAATTTACTTTGCACATGTTTTGTATGTTATTAAACAAAGTTTATATAACGTATGTCCGCTTCCAAGACTAAATTTAGACTGAGAAATAGTTTAAGAAAATTACAAAGTATTACAAAGTCAACAATTTAACCAACATTAATTTTATAATGAAATTTTAATCTTTGCTTTTACTATATTCATCGCATGCTATGCTTGTGAAATTTATTCATGATCATAGAATTTCAATAATTTACTTAGTCTATATGAATTCAGTTCACAGTTTCGGTAAATAAGTTGGAAAAACAGACAAAGCATACTACTTCACTTACAATTATATAGTGCAATTAGCAAAAATATAACAAATCCAAATATTAATATGTTTGGCACAAACAGGAAAATAACAATTAATGCGGCCTTTAGTACAAATTATTGCTGAAACATTCTATTTATAGAAGCCATCAAAGTTGTTTCTACTTATGTCTGTTATAGACTGTAAAACCAATCAAATATATCCCAACACATTAGAAAAGTGTAAATGCGAAGATAGTTTTACATCTACTATAAAAACCTATTATTAGATGAGGAACAAGTCTACAAAATCTTTCACATCTTCCACATGAAGATGTGAAAGATTTTTTAGACTTGGGATCTAAAATTACAAAAGATGGAACATGTGAAAGTGATATTGAAAGGAGAGCGAATGCAGGTAAAATGGTAAATTATGTTCTGCGCGCCTTTATGAATATCCAGATGGTGTCTCAAAGGGCAAGATTGGCTGTGCATGGAGGAGTGTTGGTGCCAACACTTATGTATGGTAGTCAAAGTTGGGTACTGCAGAAGCATTAAAGATAGAGGTACAGATGAGAACGTTGAGAAGTATGAGTGGAATGAAACTGAGTGATAAAGACATAAATAATATAAATAAGAAATAGTGTGATTAGAGAACGTTGTGGTAGAAAAGAATATGTAGTGACTAAAATTGAGAAAGGTATGCTAAGATGGTTTGGGCACGTGAATGAAAGGAGATTGACAAAAAGGATTTATGAGTCAAGAGCGAATGCGAAAGGTGAAAGGGGAAAGCCAAGGTGAACGTACCTGGACCTTGTATGAAAGGTTTAATGAGAATGAAAAAAACGAAGGAGATATACAAGGATCGTGGGAAGTGAAAGTACGTGGTCTCTGCTCACCCCTTTGATGCTATCTATTTATGTATGTAACTTTAATTTCAATAGAGTGAAATGTTGAGTAAGTTAACATTGGTCATTACCGAAGTGAAATTACCATATAAGATTAATATCGGGATGGATAAATGGAATTACAGATGTATGTATATATTTATTTGTATCTACGAGTATTTGTATGTATTTATAATATTCTGTATATATGTATAAATTTTATATAGTATTTGTATGCCCATTAATTTATAAATACCACATACCTTCCCTCTGGTTTCTTTGACCGTTTCCCTAACGTCAGGGTTAACTGGATGAGATCGCTAATGTGCTAGCTATGAGACCGCCTAATTGCACACTAAAATTACCTAATACCGAGTAATCGTACTCCTATTTTTAGTGTGGTCTTCAATAAAGCATATTCTCTATCTTTAAGCATCTAATTCTACATCTAGTTTTAGCGTGGTGTTCGATAAAGCATATTATCTATCTATATTATCCTGACAATGATAATGGTTGCTATTTCTGTATGTATTTAACTTAAATACACTCTTCTTTGCTTCCTTGTTCATATATCCTTTTTAAGAGTATTGTATGTCTAAAAGACTCCTCTGTTTTAGCGATAAATCCACAATTTGAGGATTTATCGCTAAATGCAGGGTAAATCTTTTTTGTTTTACATTTTATGTATAATAAAGTGAATATTACTGTATACGAGTATAAACTCGAGGCATGCTTATATTTTGACTCCATGTACACGATAAATCCACGACTTTCTGTTCAACACCAGTAGTCTTTTCACGTTGTCGTCAACATCATAAATAGTTACGAACTAAGTAATAAGATGAAGGAAAAGTGAGAATCATCTGTGAATAGTAGAAGTTGAAAAACTTGTTATAATAATAGATTGTTCAATAAGTATTCACGATGATAGATGAGGGCGCCTATTGCCAAGTCTTAAGCCAAGAAATATTTGTTTCAATAGGTCAGTAATACATCGGCAGTCATTAGGATTATTGCTCAACTGCCAAGTAGTCCTAAAAGCGTTTTCTGTTGATAGAATATTATTTATTTGCTTGATAAGTAGCATACGTTTTCAATAAAAAATCTTAACTTTATTTAGTAGCTGCCTCGACAGACTTTGTTCTGAATTTACTATGAATATTGAATTCGATTTGGTTTAAATAATAAATAAAACAATGCAACAAAGTAGTGTTGATTATTCTATCACAACATCCTTCGTTTTATTTTGTGAATATTATAAGAATAGTTTTGTTGGTGACGACATGACTAAAATACTAGCTATTTGTTTATGGCCTAATATTCTGTCAAACTGACAATTATGTCAAATGCCATAAGGTTACATGCAAAAAGTTTCTATTATAAAAGCACTAAGAAGGTTATTTTAGAAAATTTACTATGATGGTTAGGTTTTCTTAAAATTCCTGATGTTCTACGCAACTTTCTTAATTTATTCTGTCATAAGAACAAAAAAAAACAAAAACAGGATTAGCGAAATTGGTTCAGCCGTTGACGCGTAATGACCTGACTAAGGGACATAAGGATTTTGAAAATGTCAAAATGGTATTTTTATGTGAATTTGGATTGGTGGGGGATTTCAGCCGTTACTATAATAGTTACCATCCAATCAACAGAGAAAGTTTTTGCTACATAGAAACTATAAGAGGTGAATTACCATTTCCCAGGTTAAAGCCCTATAAGTTCAAGCACTATATTATCACTTACCGCCTGATGAGATTCAATCAAGTAGCTCTTGATTGAATCTCATCAGGCATATCAGCATTAGAAAAAGAAATCCGTACCTTATGACCGTACTTTACGTCAAAAGGATTCACTTTAATAAATTTTATATCAATCGAAAGGTTTTGAAGATCTTGTTTTTAGTAAATGTTTAGTATACCACCTTCACATTTTCGCGTTTCTCATGTACCCGGATATGGACACATCGGTGGCTTAGTTTCAAAGTCTCTAACGGACTTAGCATTGTTTGTACCACTTTATGAAAAAAAACTAATAGTTCAAATGAACAAGCTCAAATATTAACTATTTCATCAAACAGATAATGAATGGTTCGTTTCCCTGATTTCATTAAAAAATCAAACGAGATTCCTTTATAAGAACGAGTGGTCAAATTGCTTTAATATCGGAAAGCAATTTGGCTGAGAACCGAGAAGCAATCTTTGAAAAATTAAATTTGATCCAGCAGAGTAGAAGTTTTCAGGCAATCTGGCCTGTTTATATGCAAGGCGTTTTTACTACGGAATCTTTTTTAATCAAACTTATTAAAAAGAGCATTCTGCTTGCTCTTTTATTTTATTGCGTAACGCTAATGATAAAAAGAATAGACGTCTGACTTTGTGGTGGGTTCTTCCAACAACATAGCGTGAAGGAGCTCTCGTAACTTTAGATTTTAGGTCTTTCTCTTATTTTATTACAGGGTATTTTATTATCGTTTATATTTAAGCCATATTATTTTAAAACTTAGGAATACTGGAGTCCACATCATTGGAAAATATGAAGATAAGCAATTTTTTTATTTTTAAATATTTGCGGCCCTTAGGCCACTGCAGTGCAGCCCATAGGCGTGACATGGACCATAGGCATGATAACGAGGGATGTAGAACAGATGAAACATCTAAAAAATGTGTATTTCAGATGAAATGTGGCTTCAATTGTAGCCCTTCTATAAGATTTGCCGGCACCTGCTATAAAAGATCGATATGCACTACTTCTAGTATCAGTATCACTTGAATAGCTAATGACAAAACATTGATACCTATTATTCGTGTTTTATGTATTTATAATTTATATTGTATTTATCATAATTACTTATTTTTAATTAACAGGTTTGAATATTTAATAATTTAAGGGCCTGTACATTTAAGTGATCGTTCTCATACTCCAATATAAAAACCAAAATAAATTTAATTCCATATCGTATATAGTTATTTTTAAACGAAGTTTTCTTTAAAGAAAAATGTGATTCACAAAAGACAGTGTTAATATAAGTCACAGTGCAATGTAATGATACAAGTAAAGGCGTGTGTAGACTGATGGTGTAATACAAAAAATACAATAAGCAACAAAATGGGACGAAGAAATTTAAGTGTTATGCGACTAGGAAGATGTGTGGCTTTCCTCGCTGCCTTAACCTTTTTGCTTCCATTCACGATTCTACTGATGGTGGCTGATCAGCAGTATAATTTGACTTTTAACTCCAAACGCGTCTTTTATCAAGAGGTAAGTGGAATTCATAAGTCTTAAGATAAGTCGCTTATTTTGTTATATTATCTAGCTTAATAATAGACTAAACTAAATAAAAAAACATTGATGCAAACTGACATTAAAAGTTTTGAATTTTTGTGTTAAAATATCTTAAAAGTATAATAATAAAAATTAGTCTAAATAAGTTTTTTTCAGGAATTTTCATTTATTATTATTGTGTTAGTAAATGTAGCGTTTTTTTTATTTCATTTTTTGATACACAGAAGTAAAATGATATAAATAAGGTAAGGAATTTTTAGTGAAATTTGACTCCATCCCCTATTTTATAAAGAATAGAGGAATAACTATATTCTAATTTACTTTAATTTTGTATTATTTCTATAACATATCAAATATATACGTTTAATCCTCACATCATATTTACACTTCAAATAATGATTCCACAGAGTGTAAAAATAATACATTGTGTCGTTTTTATACTCTGTTTTCGTGTCGTGTCGTCTGAATACAATTGGAAATACAAACAATACACATTCAAATTGAATTTCTTTCTTTACAGAGCGACTTCTATAAAATAAACGGAACATATATATCGCCCACATTTTTACGGACACAGGTAAAAATAAAAGATATTTATTGAACTAAAGTTGAGGCTATATTTCATAGTATTATCTATTTTTACACCAATTTTATGAAAGACAAGTCATAGACGTAATCAACTTTGAAGCTGTGATAAATAATTTAATTTACAGTAATTTATCAAATCAATTTAGTCAAAGAAGCGAAAATTACAATTAACTGATATTATTTAATACTTATTTATATATTTATTTAATAACTTATTAAATAAATATATAAATATATATATAAATAAATATAAATAAATATATAGATAAATAATAACTTATTTATTTAATTAGGCAAAAAAAAATTGACAAGAGTAATTAGCGCAGTTTCTTTATTAATTATAAGTAAAAGACTGAATCTTCACGTTATTTAGATTAACAGACTAAAAAAAGTATAATATCAAACATATCTAACTATAATGGATTCGTAGTAATCAAAGAAATTGATGTGAATCTATTTTTAGTAAACATCACGCGAAATTGCACATATTTCAAGAATAATTTACTAAATTAAGGACCAAAAGCTTTATACGAATTGTTATTTTAAAAAGCTAGGATATGGCGAAATATTTTGGTTACGTTTATGATTAAATAGCATTTAGCGACGTAATATAGACGTGGAATTCCTGTGTCGTGAAATGTCTTAGTGTACAGTGTGGTATAGTCTTAACTTTAAGCTAAAATTGCACAACGCTTGTAAATGTCAAAGGTCCAAAGACGACTCTGCACGAATCACTTGTACTTAACAGTCTTATACTAACAAATACTGCAACATTCATCAACTAACCTTAATGTCAAATGATACGTATAATTTGTAAGTTTACATTAAGACAAATCTTTATTACAAAGATTATTCAAGATATCGAGTTGTATTTTCTATATCCTAGCGTTACACTAACATAATTTAAAACTCAATTTGAAGAGGCACAGAACGCTTTATTTTGTAGGCATTGAATGAAACTAACCCGTCATGATTGGCGATGTAACGCTCGTTTTAGTAAAATCCAATCTGAGTTAGAACGAGAAATTATATACTGCGTCACGGGTATATTTTAATTAATTATATATTGTATATTTTATTACTTTATAAATTCTACTTCACCTTAATGAAGTTTTTGTTTTTGACCTATTTTGTTATTAGGAAATGCTTTTACGTAACCTTATAGGGAGTAAGAGGATTATTGCCTTTGCTATAAAATATCTACAAAACTCCATCAGTACCCTCGTCAGCTTTAGGGGTGTTATAAGGGTACTTTAGGGGTGGGTCATGTGCCTTATACATTGAAAACTGTCTGGGTTTCAAAGCCTGGGAGGCGCGAAAAAGTTTGGTCCAGCCTCAAGAGAGCCTTCATTATCTTCTCAAGGACATTCAAGCTTAAAAAGACATTTTATTTCAAACATACTCTTAAAAGTAATCAACATATTTTTACGACTACTAAAGGACACTGTTAATTACCCGCATATATCAACTAACAAAGCAAACATTCATAGGTTAGGCACATTGCTTGTGTAAAACACGTAAATTTTATTCTATTACTTTATGTTTTACGAATAATTGATTTATAATGCACAATCGACACTACACGTCTTACATCGATTGTTAATTGATCATTTAATCCAGCTATATGTTTATGTGTACTTCACTTACGTGTATTTAATAGTTGTAATGATATATTTAAGGTATAAGGTCAAAAATCATTTAAATTTTGACATAGGCTTAGTACTATTCCGTTTGAGTACTCTTTACGTGTGAGTCAACGGAAGTTGTAACAAAGACTAGGATTGATTCTGATGGGTAGTTAAATAGCAGCCCATTAACATCCCACACTGCTGGGCACAGACCTCCTCGCTGATAAGAGAGAGGGTTTTTAGAGTATAGACCCATCAAGCTCCTCCACAGCTGGTTGGCAGGGTTTTGGAAGTTGGCATCACGATGGGTAAATATAAGTAGTTATATTACGACTAATAAATTACCATTATATAAATAGTACAACGTGCTGCAATGGTCAGGCATGAAAGGTGGAAGGAAAACGGAATTTTGGCTGCAGAAAAAAATCGTGGCTTCGCAATATTAGAGAGTAGACTGGAATTGCGAGAGGTGCCCAAACTTTTTCACCTCACAATATAAAGGAGAAAGCACGCTCAATTGACTGCCAACCTCCGCTAGTCGGAGAAGGATTTCAAGAAGAAGAAATAGAAAAGAGTAAAATCTAAGACGTCAAACATTGCAACATATAATAACCATCGCAAAGATTGTATCATGATCTAAACAAGACATTTCAAGTTATACGAAAGCTTTGTGCTTTCAATATAAATAGTACAATAGGATACTTTAATATTTTCGGAATGAATTCTCTAATTTTAAGACCATAATGTGCTTGTTGAATATATCTTGTTGATCTTATATTATTATCTATTTTTTGCCTATAAATCATGAATTCCGGATTCGTATCCGGGTACTCGTACTAAAAAATTGCTGATTTTATTATCAAAAAATTCTCATGTTAGTTCAAAGTTCGTAAGCTGGTTTAACTAAAAAACTAACTAAACAATCCCTTTTGCGTTATACAGGCAAAATAGGTTTATTAAATATTGTCCTAACCAGCATTTGATAATCCAATACACGTAACCACCCGTGTTCTTTCCCTTATATTTATCATTTAATTTAATTTAGGTTGTCCTAATAAAATATGAATGTATTCAACATAAATAGCATACAATTTATCTATCATTATCCATTTTCACATAAGAACGTAATGCTTTTCTCGGAAAAAGCTCATTGGAAACAGCTATTCTATTGCAGTAAACTATTTAACTGTAAACCAGGCGAAATTACTCCAATGCGATTGTTAGCGCTACTATGTCGGGGAAATGAATGCTTTTTATAAAGAAAAGTCGGAATTTCTCATTTATTTTTAAAGAAAAGAGAGTGTATTAAATGCAACACTAGCTAGTGTCAGTAATTTCATCTGTGGATTTATTAAATCCTGAAGTATTTCGGTACTTGTTACGTAGTTCTTACCAAAATATTTACCCCTAAATTTGAGAAATAATTGCTAGTTTACTATCGATTCACCAATATTTCGGTGGATTAGGCATGTAAACGTAACAAGCAGACACGCAGAATTACTTTAACTTTTATAATAGCAGTATAGACTACCAAGTGTCCTTATTGTCTCACCATAATAGCAGTATAGGCTAATAAGTGCCCTTTTTGTCTCATCATAATAGTAGTATAGACTTACAGGTATCCTTTTTTATCTCACCATAATAGTAGTATAGACTAACAGATATCCTTTTTTATTTCATTATAATAGCAGTATAAACTAACAGGTGTCCTTTGTTGTTTCTTCATAATAGTAGTATAGACTAACAGGTGTCCTTTCTTGTCTCATCATCATAGAAGTATAGACTAATAAGAGACCTTTTTGTCTCATCATAATAGTAGTATAGAGTAACAGGTATCCTTTTTTGTTTCATCATCATAGCAATGGACTAAGAGGTGTCCTTTTTTGTCTCATCATCATAGCAGTATTGACTAGTAGGTGTCCCTATTTGTCTTTTCATAATAGCAGCATAGACTAGCAGGTGTCCTTTTTAGTCTCAACATCATAGCAGTATTGACTAGTAGGTGTCCCTATTTGTCTTTTCATAATAGCAGTATAGACTAGCAGGTGTCCTTTTTAGTCTCATCATCATAGCAGTATTGACTAGTAGGTGTCCTTATTTGTCTTATCATAATAGCAGTATAGACTAACGGGTGTCCTTTTTTGTCGCATCATAACAGTATTATAGTCTAATAAATCAACGTTTTTCAATTCCTACTATAAGTCAACACTCCGTATTATTATTATTTAAATTTTTAATCGTTAACAAAGTTCTTTGTTCCTTGTCTCGAATACGAGTACATTTTTCAGCTTTTAATAGATAACACGTAATGTGAATATAATTTATATACATTATATACATACATAGCATCACGCCTCATTCTTATACGGGAAGGCAGAGACAACGTCCTTCCACTTACCACGATCCTCGCACATCTCCTTCGCTTCTTTCATTCTCATTAAACCCTTCATACAACTTCGTCGGCTTAAAATACACTTGACTTGGCCCTTATTTAAAATGTCCTGGATTTGATCCAGAAACGTTTGCCTTGGTCTTCATCTTCCAACTTTCGCATTCAGTCTGGAGTCATAAATCCTTTTTGTCAGTCTCCTTTCATTCATTCTCTCTACATGCCCAAACCATCTAAGCATACCTTTCTCAATTTTAGTCACAACGTTCTCTTATCACACTATTTCTTACTCTGTCCCTCAGTTTTAATCCAATCATAGCTCTCAACGGTCTCATCTAATTTATATCGTAATATTAATTGAATTTATTTTGCCAAAAAATGTACAGCCGCCTTTATTGGCAATTCACGTTAAAGGTTGAAATATTTCCTTCTATGTAATGTAAAAGTTCTGACACAAAAATGACGCAGGAATTGACTTTCATTTTTTATAGTACTTATCTTTGTATACTTTATTGATTCTGTACCTAAAGAGATAATACTGAGGACATCGTTACTTTCGCTTGCTTGAATTTTGTAATACATAACCAGTTTCAAACCAGTATGTTAATGAGAACCCTGCGTAATACGACGATGAGTTAACCGCCATATATACTGAGGCATATTTTATATTATTGTTTCGTAAGAACATCCTTATAACGGGATGGCCAAATAAATCTTGTTGGCAGTTTTAACTTACCTGCGATATTATTCTCTTGTATCATTTATATATTTCTGTGCAATATGATATTTTCTGAATTTAGATATCTGGTCCCTATTAAAAAAGTCGGATCCACAAAAATTATAAAGAGCTTGTTAAAGTTAGTTTTATTAATAAAACTTTAAAATCTTATGACTAAATCACGTTAAACCCTAAACTTAATTTTATCAATTAAACTAAGTTTGTACCGCTCTTCTGAACAGTTGTCTTTTTGTAGATCCGACTTTCTTAGAATATTACCATATTCGACTGTATTATCATTTACCATCAGGCCACAACACACAAACACATCACGTACGTTATAGTAAAGATTCCTAGTGGTACTTCAACTTCACAGTTTGATGACTTTGTCGATTATTTCTACGGATTTCGTCATTACTTACTTTGAAATAGAAAAAACTAATATATCGATGGACCTTACTTATAAAGAGTCAACATGCATTTTAGACATTTTGACGTTATTTTTATTTCTATGAACTAGGTCATCGTTCTTTTAAGTCATATAGCCATTAAAACAAAATCCCTAAAAACATTTTATTAGCACAAAAGATAATGCAGTAATATATAACGACATTGTGAAACTGTTTTACAAAATTAGGATAATATACTTTTTTTACGTAGTATAAGTATCGATATACTGGGATGCTAATATGAAAATTGCTACTTCTCTACAATTTTTTAAGATACGAGTCGTAAGATAAAGCTTATGTACTACTGATGGTTTATCTGCTACATTAAATGGATTAAAAAAATGAATATACATTAGACCAGACGACTGAACTATAATCCTTTACTTGGGCCGCGCCCGTGCGTTCGTTGATCAGTTCATTGACCCATGCTTCAACTGATTTTGTGTTTTATTGCTGGTTTTTTTTTACAAATGTAAAATGTAAAAAAAATGTTTCAAAAATATGACTTTATAAAATTGGATTGAATAGATCCTCCCGTCCCAACAATAAAAGTGTCATTAACTGACGTCTATCTTCGTTCTCGGAATAATACCTCTAATACCTTGTATACATATGTTTAATATTGCCTGCCAATCCGCACTGGAGCATCGTGGTGGGTCTATGCTTTAAAAAACCCTCTCTCCTGCGAGTGAGGAGGCCTGTACCCAGTAGTGGGACGTTAATGGCCTGCTACTTACTTATATGTAATATAAAGCTATATTATTTTCTACAAATATAACAATTTATTATGTTCGCTGTAGGTTCGCCTCGCTTGATCACACATTTGGTCACGCATTCACCAGCTTACTCCCCGTAAAGAAGTTTTAAAAAATTGATGAAATCATATCCTTATTTCTGCGAAAAGCGGTAGTCTGTTATTATATAGCTTGTATACATAAACTACGATACGAGTCACATTAACATTTGCGCATTAAATGATACGGTATGCTTTTCTAAATGTACGTTAGCGGTCGTAATGCTTTTAAAGCGGAACTTGTGATGTAAATATTCACGGGTTATATTGCTGGTATGTTTTTATTGCGGTCATATGCTATAATTTAGACATTTTTTGTATGTATCATGAGTAATTTATTGCTCGCGGCTACGTCCGTATATTCTTGAACGCTGTGTGACTGGCATGAGGGTTATAGGTATCTATCTATTAATTTAGAATCCTTTATAAATCCGTACACAATATTTTTGTTAAATAATAAAGCTCCGCTAGCAGAGATCCTTTTCGATATGGCAATTTTAGGACATTGTTTTAATAATTTGTCTAGAAATACCATGCATTATCAGCTGCTTTAAAAACCATTATTAAAATAAACTGAAAATTTCTATCATTGCACTATCTTGTTTATTGCTGACAGTTTATCTCACCTGATGGTAAGTGATGATAGTCTTAGATGGAAGCGCGCTAATCTGGTAAGAGGCGATATACCTAACATGGTTTCTACACAGCATCGTACCGGAACACAAATCTCTTTGCTTTGGCGGTACGTCTTTGTTGGTAAGGTGGTAACTAGCCACGGCCGAAGCCTCCCCCCAGACCAGACTCAGACAAATTGGAAAATACAATTTTCTAAATTTGCCCTACCGGGGATCAAACCCGGGGCCTCTGCTAGCAAGGCGAGTACTCGCACCACTGCGCCAGCGAGGCCGTCATAAATATTTGTCTATTTCACCTATTCACGAAATAGTGTTGAGGTAAAATTGTATTATATATATTTACGTATGTCTAATTATTTATAAACACCGCCTACCTACTCTTTCCTTTCTCTAACGGCCTCCCTATATTTTGGGTTGTCTAGGTTGAGAGATCGCTAAACAGCGATAAGACCGCCCATTCTACACACTTAAGTCATTGTATTATTCCTCCTCTTGTTGAGTTCAATAAAACAATCTATCTAATTTTAAGAGCCTCGATTCTCTGCAGGGCAAGTTTAGGATGTATTTTTTTTAATTTGTCTAAATTTGAATTCGTTAGAAGCTTCGTTAGTGGCTAGTTGTAGAAACCATTATGAAGTATATTACCACTTACAAGGTTACCAGTAACCTTCGACTATATCACTTACCATCAAGGAAAATTACAGTCAAGCGCTAATCTCTCAGAATTCAAAAAAATGAATGAATGAATGAATAATCCAAGGACGTATAAACATTCTAATATATTATGCATTTCAAATTGAAATATGTGAACATAAATCTCTGTTTTGAGTGAATAATGACAGAATATATATTTTTTAAACACAGCCGAATCCAGAATAGTGTCTATATTTTCTCATGTAAAAAAATAACATTGAAATCGTTAACAATGTCGATGTGGTACGACAAAGTGTCATTTCATCAGTAGTTTCATTTTCAATCTGTTCTCTTGTAAAATTATCTTGTATGAACAGTGTCACTATTTCAATATCTATATTCAGTTTGTATACGAAGTAATTTTTTTAAGGATTAAAGTGTGATTAGCGTCATGAAGATGTGCAGCGTTTTTCTATGCTAATGCTTTTAATTTTAAAATCAAAAACAAAATTTTATCATATTGACAAAAAACACGTGGTATTTCTAATCAAAGTTTGACATTTAAGATTTCGATACATTATTTGTATTGATTTTCGACACATTTATATTTTAATAACATTTAAATTCATTGAACTCCTAAAAATCTTCCTTTTTCCCTCCCTCTATAAGTCTCGGAAATCGAAAGTTTTAGATTTATATAAACAAGACTTAAAAATTAGATTGCAAAGAGGTTTCACTTCTGACATGTGGACTTTGTACACACAGAATTTTTATTTTTTTGTTAAATTTTCGCATCGTTTTTCTCGTGCAATATCATGTTGGGGTAAGTATTATGTTTTGATTTATTATACAAATTATCGATACCTTTCAATGCGTGAAAAGAAACGAATTTGTATTCATGTCCTAACTTAAGGTCAGTGACTAACGGTAAATGAGAAACGAAACGACCGTATGGGAACAATTTTGATATTTACGATTTAAAGACTGTCTCATTGGTATAGTGGTCAGCATGCTTAGTTATAGACATGAGGTTATGGGTTCAAATCCCGAGTTGGACGAATTCAAAATTCGATATTGAGTTTTCTATTAAAATTTTCTCAATATTTGCCCGAAGTATTGGAGTTGGCGATGTGATCCACCCCTCTGCCTCGGAGAACACGTTAAGCCGTCGGTCTTGCGCCCAATCTCTCTCCCGTCACATCGAACTATGAGAGTGAAGGAATAGAGAGTCCGCACTGGAATAGCGTGGTGGGTCTATTCTTTTAAAACCCTCTCTCTTATGAGTGAGGAAGCCTGTGTCCAGCAGTCGGAGGATAATAGGCTGCTAACAACTCAAATAAGAAGTCATGGATTTGGATGAAATAATATTATTAAATCGAATATAAGTAAGTAGCAGCCCATTAACGTCCCACTGCTGGGCACAGGCCTCCTCACTCCGAGGAGCGAGGGTTTTTAGAGCATAGACCCACCACGCTGCTCCACTGCGGATTGGCAGGCATAGTACACAAGTGCACTCTCTATTCCTTCACTCTCATAGTCCGATGTGACGGGAATCCGACACGATCGGAGAGAGATCAGGCGCAGGACCGACGGCTTAACGTGCTCTCCGAGGCACGGGGGTGGATCACACCGCCAACTTCCCAACTTCGGGTAAATATTGAGAAAACCTTATTAGAAAACTCAATATCGATTTTTGAATTGGCCCGACCCGGGACTCGAACCCAGGACCTCATGTCTGTAGTCGAACATGCTAACCACTTGACCAATCGAATATATATCTAACTAATACATTTTTTAAATTTTTAATATCATTTAGTCAATTTGAAAATATTTTACAGATATTGAAAAAATCTTTTAATTAGATCCAGGAATTTTTAGCATGATTATTATAAATTGTTAAAAATAAAAACAAAAATTCAAAATGAAAATCTTTCTGCTATAATATTAGAGAAGAGATTTGTTTGTAATACATTATTGTCTCAGAACTTCCCTATACACAACATTTAACGTAGTTTTGTTTTGTTCTGGACTTCGACTCGGGATACGTTACTCCCTTTAGATTGAGAAAGAAAGAAAGAAAAGAAATTTATTGCATTGCATACCATCCATAAAAAAAATACAATTATCTCACTTAAACACAAATAAGCTCACTTAAATTATTATAAATAACAAAATAAAGTTACTACCTATATACGAAGTAGAAAAGGTCTGCAGCTCAGCAAATGCTCAGAGGTTTTTAAATTCGTTATATCTTTTGACTGGAAAGTCAAATTTTCATCATTTAAAAAGCATTTTACAGGTATTGAACTTTTACAATTTATAGGATAAGGATTAAACCAAAGGTTTCAATAATATGATTTATTTATCTTGTTACTTGTGTATCCCAAATAAATGATTATTTATTTATTTATTTGATTATTGTCGGCACTTATATTAACTTTTATGATGTAAAATAGTGGCACAACTACCGTAGTTGCACATATGGCATCACAGACTTTTTTGTAGATATTAATACGTTCTATAATATTGTAGAACATTTTTTTGTTCTATCTTCATTAGTTTTTATTTTCATTACGTGAGTACAGTGAAAATGCAGCTTTCTAGTGGTGAAAAAATTTTTTGAAATCGGTCCAGTAGTTTTTGTGTGAAAACGTAATAAACATACATACAAAACAAAAACGTTACCTCTTTATAATATTAATTTAGATTGCATTCGCCAATTCAAATCTGATAAAATATAAATAAAACTACATCTAGTTCTTTACAATAACCTTAACAATATAGTATGTTGTGTAAGAGTATACTTATTTAGGTTTTTCGTTTCTTTGCTTTCATCAGTACAGCGAGCTTTTTTTTTTCAATAAACACCAACGAGTCGTTTTTTTTTGCTGTCAGTGAATAGAAGCTTTTTAAATTACCGAGAAAATGAGATTGGCTGGGTCATATGTACCTTTTTACGTATGCTTTTTATCTATAGAGGGTTTTTTTGCTTTTACCTTATTTATAAGTCTGCCGAATCATGGATGTAGTAATGTTGTGAGGTATTTATATAAAAAAGCGCGATAAAAACTTGATGTGTGCTCGATAGGAGTGAAAACTACATCAAGGCGATGTTAATAATATGAAATACAGTAAGTTTTTTGTGCTTTATACAGAAATTAATAACATTTATGATAATCAATAATGTTATTTTAAACTTGACGTTATCTATAAACTCTCTAGCTGCTTTTTGACGACTACGACCGTTATTGACAGCGTGAAATGAGAGCGTGACGGCTCGCTCTCATTCACTATGCACAAAGTAAATACGTCTCCCAAACAAAAAAACACGACGGTACAGTACGATGTTTTAAAGAAATCATACTTTTATATGCTGAGGTGCCTCCCATTTGGGATATCTGTTATTTTTACTTGTATCTTGTATCTTACATCTTGTTAATTGTTTATCCCAAATAAACGATTATTTATTTATTTATTTATTTATAAAACACTTATTACCTTCTACCATTCTCGATTGTAATATCAACTGGCATACCCGACAGACTTCGTTTTATCAAAAAGATTTGGAATTCAGTTTTAGGAATGATTTTCGAAATGAAATTACAGCAGTACTGTGGCCTGTGGCCCTTACATTTTGTGACTATTCAAATTGGGCGGGGTTGTGACTATTCAATTGATTTGGAACTTTGTGCAGTGGTAATAAAGTGCAAATTGACCCTTTGACTTAAGGAGCACACCCACATTGCTTAGACAACAGTGAGTACTTGTAATTTATTATAAACTTTGTTGAATAGCAACAAGATTTATGTGTCTTCCCCTGCAATTATTCGAACTTTTCTCGCCGTAAAAAGAAAATTGACCCAGGCGTTGTTGAGTTATGCGCTTACCAATACATTTTGCGATTCATTTTTATATTATAGATGTGCAATGTAACGAGTTATATTTAAGATCAATTAAAATAAATTCCTATGCCATCTAGAATTAATTTCTTAAACTCACTACATAGATAGAAACCATGAAATCAATCACGTGCACTTTCAATAGATGGCGCTGTACAATTTATTGCAAAATAAATTTAATTACTGAATTCATTGAGAAACTGTATCAAATTCAAATGCGATCTCCTGGGAGCTTAAAAAAAATGTGTTAGGACTAAAGGATGACTAAGTAAGACTAATTCCATACAGTCATTTAATAATATTTTTATAATCTTTTAAGTCGTATGATTGTTTTATGGTTGCAAAATATAGCAACACCAAAATCTTATCATGAAACCAATAAAGTTCTTTCCACCATTCTATTTTCATTTAATTGTATGCGGGTATATATTTTATAACCTGTTTTTCCCACGTTTTATCTGTTTATAACACATAAATGCTAATATATCGGATCTATATTATACTATCAAATTTTATACTTGAAATAAAACTATTATTAGAATTAAATCCGTTGACACAAGCTTTTGGGTTATTAAGTCTGTTCTGAAAACGGATTGTCTGTGTCTGAAAACGGATTTACCGCAAGTCTATTCTACCAAGAAGATCAACATCAGGAAACTCAGTAGTTACTATTTTAACAATATTTTCTTTAAACTTACTTTTCTTTTCTCTAGGTTATCTCTCGGCCTTCGCGCGTTATATCCAAAGAACTGTAGTATGCGCTTTAGATATATCGCGGAAAGCCTTTGAATTACCTTTAGCTCTTCCAAGATGGAAACATTCGTCTTTTGTGCAGTCCAGCACCACTTTTTAAGAGCGTCTACCCGTCGTCTATCAGTCGCTTTGAGTGTTCAAGCTTCTGAGCCATATAAAAAAATCGAGAAGACTAGAGTCCTTATAATGTATAGCTTTGTTATAACTAAAGGTTGAAATATGCTTTGTTACATTTAAATAAAAAATGTTTTTTTATCTGAAAACATCAGTATCAGGAATTTGAGCTAGTTTTTTATTCATATGCTCTAATAATGTATCAGTTACGTTGTCCCACAACAATATACTACTGGGAGCCATGATGTAAAATTAAACAAAATAAGCTGTTTCTACCAGATTGATTACACTTTTGTTATTGCTGATAGTCTAAAATGGAAGCGCACTAATCTGATAAGAAGCAATTTATCTCTTATAGTTTCTAATAATTGTCGGTACGTCTTTATTGGTAGGGTGGTAACTAGCCACAGTCGAAGCCACTGAATCCAGACTCAGATAAATTAGAAAATAACCTCTATAATAAAGTAATACACGAGTTTAATACTCTTTAGCCTTAACGTGAAATACGCCCATAACCAAGCTCATTACTATCTTTTCATTTTCACGAGCATCCAATCTCCGCTAATATTGGATAAAATTATATCAAAAGAAACCATCTTGCTAGAGATTAATCCATTTATTCCGGTAATTGGTAATAAAAATAATGAAGGCACGTCCTGGGTATGGCTTCCGTATTTTATGTGGCTAACTTCAATCTTATTGCATATTGTCTTCATATATGAATGTATGGCTACGCGTTGGGAATATTTATTATCTATTTGTCGTATTTAAATTAACATAATGAAATAGAATATTTCCATAAGTGCGTTCTTAAACATGTAGATTTTTTAATATCTCACTGCAAAATACAATTGATTGAAGGTCAACAGTTGTAGACTACGAGCTCTGCGAAACATTTATTATAATCATACATATATAACACTAGCAATGCTTCGCGGTTTTACTTACATAGGATACAGAACTCGTGGCAGTGGAAAGTCTACTAAGCCGAACTTATTTTCTTATAGTTATATCTATTGAATGAAATGTCAGATTTTAAGCATTTTATAATTATTGTACAGGTATTGAAACGGCCTTAAATAAATCATTTAATAGGATGAGAGTTAATACAAAGTTATGATAATATGGTTTGATGATAGTCGGCACTTTTATTAACTTTTAAAATGTAAAAAAGTAGTTATAGTGGCATAACTACAGCAGTGGAACATATGGTATCGCAGATTTTTTTGAAGATATTAATACGTTCTATAATACTGTAAAACATTTTTTTGTACTATCATCAATATTTTCCGCAGCACACGCGATGCAGATTTTGTGAATCATTTTTTCACACCTTGGGTTATGTTAATTAATTTCTATTAGAGATCCTTATTTTTTTTTTTGAGAAAATAATAAAGCCTATATTATTTAGTGAAAATGCAGCATTCTAATGGTGAAAAGATTTTTGAAGGTAGCTATTGTGTGAAAACATTACATGCAAAAACACAAATGATTCCTCTTTGTAATAATTGTACAATATGCCATTTTTCGCATTTCTGTACACAATATTGTAATGTCACTGAAGTAAAAAAGAAATTATTAGCAGCCTCGCTGCTCCACTGCAGATTGCCAGGCATAGTACACAAGTGCACTCTCTATTCCTTCACTCTCATAGTCCGAAGTGACGGGAATCAGACAAAATTATTATTGAGTTTTCTATTAAGATTTTCTCAATATTTGCCCGAAGTTGGGAAGTTGGCGGTGTGATCCACGCCGTGCCTCGGAGAGTACGTTAAGCCGTCGGTCCTGCGCCTGATCTCTCCTCTCCAGTGAAGTAACATTAAAATATGTTATTATTATAATAATGCATTTTTATTAGAGATCCCATTGTTTTTTGGAGACAAGAATATAGTCTATGCCAATCAGTGAAAATGCAGTTCAAAAACACAAATGTTTTCTCTTTACAATATTCGTTTAAAAGTGTCAATACAACAAGTATAACGATTTAAGAAATTTTCCAACATTCTCTAGGTGACCCCGCAAAAGCTATTGCAAAATATACCTTTACGTTATGAATACATTAACCAAAGCCCATTTTATAACCAACTAGCAGACACGACAGACTTCTTTCTGTCACAAAGATTTGGAATATGACAGATTTCAGTTTTACGAATGATTTTCTAAATATAATATAAATATCTATGGCTCTTACCTTTTTGTGACTATTAGGTCGGGTTGTGACTATTCAATTGATTTCGAACTTTGTGCAGCAGTTATAAAGTGCAAATTGACTCTTTGACGTTAGAAACACACCTACATTGCTTAGACAACAGTGTACATAATTGTAATTTATTATGAACTTTATTGAATAGCAATAAAGGTCAAATTGACTCTACATTTTAGAAAATGTTTGTATGGGAAACAGAAAAGGGCTGTTTTAAGGTTTTCCCTAGCAATTATTCAAACTTTTCTCGCTGTAAAAACTATCCTTCTACTTCAACGAAAACTTAAAAAAAGAATTGTCAAAATTGACCCAGGCGTTGTTGAGTTATGCGCTTACCAACACATTTTGCGATTTATTTTTTTATATTATAGATTAATAATCATAACTGTAATTGGCCTCCTTTTAACGTTTTATGTCAATCCTTAACTTTTACACAACGTATGCTATTCTTTATACCCACTTAACTCTTAAATTTTATTAAAAAATTCGATAGCAATTCATGTCTCATCAAGTTTAGACACGTCGTAAGACAGTCATTGTTCTTTGATGCTATATAATTTTTTTTTAGCTTAAATGGGGTTCAAAATTAATGAATATCGGATCATATTGTGATACCAAAGTGACATGTAGATAATCTCGTCTTTATCGGTGAAAGTTATTATTATATTTAATATTTAACACGTTATATTTTATTACGTTTCACCTTAAAAGAGAATCTCTATAGTCGTACCTATACCGTTATAACGTTTGTCCCGTTAGACATAATTACCGTAAAAAAATACCTTTTATTTTAATAAGCTGATTAAATTAGTCCTCATTAAGTACTGTATATTATACAATATATTTAAGCTTACGTTATAATTCCTCATTAGCTTAAAAATATTATAAATAACTAGCTGTGCTGTACACGTCGGTGCACCAACGCAGTTCTAAGTTTGACACGTGGATGGTGAAGTTATAACTTTTTAGTCTTCAATTCAGTTAAAATTAGACTTATTCGTGCTACTTTGTATCACAATTAAAATGGGAAGGGGGGGGGGGGGGTTAGGAAAAATAAAAAATATTTTACGGTCTACAGACGTACCCAATATACACAAAATTTTTCATAAAAGTCATGTTTACCTTTACCATCACACCTGATGGTAAATGATCATACAATTAAGATAGAAGCGCGTCTTATGATCTCTGTACACCATCGTACCGGGACACAAATCTCTTTGTTTGGCAGTACGTCTTTTCCTGGTAGGATACTAAACTAGCCATGGCTGAAGCCTCCCATATTCAGACAAATTAGAAAATAAGCTATTTTAGACAAGTTAGCAATGCGAGTGTCAGTAAAAGTGTAACACTACGCCAGCGATGTCGTCGGTGTTTTTATATTAGTTAACATTTCTTTCCTTTATTAATACTATAGAAATCTAATTACGCTTTGCTCAAGATGTAACATAATACTTAGAATTTTCCCACTTGCTTTATATATGGGAATATAAATTATTCTGACATTTCTTATAACATCAGTTAAGTACTAAATTGAAGCAAAAATCCATCCAGGTATCTTCTTTATCAAATTTAGTAATGAAGATTTTGTACCCTAAATGTTATAGTAAAGTAGCAGCCCATTGACGTCCCACTGCAGGGCACTGGCTTCCTTGTTCGCATGAGAAAGGGTTTTTAGAGCATAGACCCACCACGCTGCTCCACTATGGATTGGCAGGCATAGTACACGAGTGCACTCTGTTTTCCTTCACTGTACAATGTGACGGGAATCCGACACGACCGGAGAGAGATCAGGCGCAGGACCGACGGCTTAACGTGGTCTCCGAGACACGTGGGTGGATCACACAGCCAACTTCCCAACTTCAGGCAAATATTGAGAAAATTTAAATAGAAAACTCAATATCGTAATTTTCATATATATCTTATAATATTCGTTGCTAAGAGAGCTATTTTTTAGTAATACAATTTTTGAAATAATTATAAACAATCTTTTAAAATCTTTCCTCATTATAAGGTTATTGGATAAATTTTATCGTAAACACAGACTTTTCTCGTCCTTAACACCTATATAAAATGATTTTATAGCGCCATTACGGTATACTGAGGTAATACAGCAATCTGAGGCGGTAAAGTAACTGTTTTCGACTCTTAATGGGAAGCATTAAAAACAAAATACCCATCTGGGTTTAAGTATCTCAAAATTATATTAAACCACGGTATTAAGTTAGCGCTGCAATATTTAAAATTAAATTATGTATAGTACATTACATTTTCTATCTAAATAAACAAACAATTCGTACTGTCGAAATAATATATTTTTCTACAAAGATTACTTGAGCACAACTGTTTTTAAAGCAAGTATTTAATTTCACATGTAAGTTCGACAAAGCTTCAAATAAACGAGTACTAGAGAACCAATTTCTGAGCTATTTAATCTGAACTTCTTACGCTCATTGGATAGAAAGAAGCGTTTAAACATTATACGTGAACATGTAATTAGTCTTTATGATAATTTTTGTTTAATTTTTTTTAAATGCCTTGCAAATATAGCCATTGTTTTAGCGACGAGGGCCTTTGGGCGTCGGAAAATGTCGCATTGCGGCGGCTTCGGCCTTGCAGATGCACCGCTCACTTCTAGGGTTGCCAATATAATCAAATAAATGTATGTTTATCTTATATTTCTCAGTGTATTAGTATTTGAAGAAATTCTCAGTATTTTCCCGAAGATAACGGTGTACGAAAAGCACATTAAGCTTTCAATCCTGCACCGCATCTCTCTCCGTCGGATCGTGGTGGTGTCGGATCACATGAGTATGAGAGTGAAGGAACAGAGAATGCATTTACGTATATATATATATATATATATATATATATATATATAGAACATGGTTTGGCTGCAATGCTGCACAGCTGTTGATGCAACCATGGCTGCGCCGCGCATTCATCCTGACTTTAAAAATATCAGAAACTTATTTATATTTACAGTGAAACGTGGTTAAATAAGACCTAAACAAATAAGAAACCTCTATTATTGTCAGTTGAAAATTAATCGGGTTGGGACAGGTCCCAGTGTATTAATGGAAAAGGAAAACTCAAACGAACACGATCAGCAGAGTATCCTGATGTTGAGAAGGGACTCTCGGCATATATACGGAATAATAACATTCCAATATTTTTGTGAGCCTTTGTAAATGAAACAACTGTAATTTTAAACCTGTCTAATTGGAAAACTGGATTAATGAAAACATTCAATAAATGGTGCAACATTTTTGGTCCCTTGAGATCCCAATTAACCAGGTTCCACTGTATAACAGATTGGTTAACGCGTTTGATGTGAAACCGAGAGATATCCATCACATGGGGATGCCAATTTTTTCTGTCTTCTGTATCGAAAGTAACGAAGCGACAAAGAATCAAGATCATAAAATTCCTCGCCATGAGTCATTTATTGCTTATATTTATAAAGATAAATTTAAAAATAAACGGGCTAGAGCGCTAATTCTGCGACGAACAATGCTGATGTCAACCCTAACCTCTCATCACGAGTCGCCGCCTGTTTAATTCGAACATTGTACGGATCGTGGGAAGGTTTTGATGTGTGGAAATGAATTAGATGAAGTAACAAAGTAATATCGTTATTGCGGGAGTGACAAAACCTTTTCTTTTTTGAGTGACGAAGCTTTAGAGCAGCGGTGAGAAGTTAACATGCTGTTACTTACAAATATTGCAGTATTCCAAAGCTGTATTAATGCTATAAGTGTGCTAAATAATTCAGAAGTACCAATCGACCTTTCCTAATGTTCACTCCGTAAAAGCAGACAAAGCGTGGGTTTACCTCCACTGGTTCGAAGCGATCCCTTATGAGATTACATTATCATCAGATAAACCTGTAAACAAGACTAGGTTTGATCAAGCAGCTACGTTTGTACAACACATTGTTAACTAGTTGGTCTACAACTTGCATTAACAGTTAGCGTCGGGTAGTTTTGCTTAGAACAATAAACTTTGAAATGGAGTACTATTACAATATGAGAAAGTGGAGCTACGCTAGTGACACCATAAGCGAAATAACATGTAAAAGGCAAAATATTCAGAAATATCACTTCAACCAAATTTTAAGTTAAGTGTAAACCATGAAATTTTGATAATTGCGATCATTGCTAATTGAAAAACTAATATACGGCTTGAGAAAATTTATTTTTGTACCCACATAAGATGTTTAACCAACTGTAATACTATACGACATTTTATTACCACAAACTATTTCAATAATGACAAAAGCAGAATTGTAGTCTCTTATAGAGTTTAAAACTGTTTGAACGAAATGCTGCAAATGCATTGCATTAGAAAGACAATAATTGGAAGATGTATTAGTATATATAAATAAGTGAAAAACCATCATTGACTCCACTCACTCGCGTGTCATTGGAACTCTAATTTAACTAACTATTTGCCTTATTGACTACAAATGCAGTAGGGTCACTATTTTCTAAAATATCGTTCTTTATCTTTTCCAATATATATACATATGTAATAATAAAATCAAAAGTGTTAACTTTTTGTAAAAATTGTAATAAGATAGCCCTTAACAAGAAACGTTGTTAAATATTTATGCTTCGAGAAAAGTCTATTTTTTTTTTTTTACTACAATCTAGTACCTTTTATAAATCTGTTAACTTAGTGGACATTTTATAAAACAATATGCCGTAGTATGTATTTTCTGTCAGAAATAGCTTTAACGTGATGTTAAAGCACTACTAATTTGATAAAATATTTATTTATGTAAAATGGTTAATTGTTACAAATTCAAAAATTTTTTTTGTTTTTTTGTCCATGTTTATCACACGTTTTATAAAATCATAAAAGATAAAGCGAAATTTCACTTTTAATCAGGAAAAATCCGTGAAACGCATGTAACATGGCAAACCTAAATAAAACTATAATTTTACATTGTTTTTATGTTTTGCGTACGTTATTTGCTGTATAATGGGTTAATACGATGCCTATGTTTATTATTGTTTTATAATTTGTTATCGTAAACAACTATATCAGCTTTAAAACAACACCCTCGCGCACTTTGATGTTATTAATTTACATAATATAAACTCTTGCAGTTCAGCCGTTTTGCTGAAATCGAAATGTGATATGATACTAAACACATGTTGCCTATAGCCAAGGCCATAGCACGATGTAAAACTCTACATACACTAGAATATTTCATTATTACGTTAAATAGCGAAATTTTGAAGTAAAACTTCTTTAGGCGCATGAGGGTAGTATTTTAATGGGTGAAATACATGATTAGCGTCAAAAAGATTTGTATGTCACTTTTTTAAATTTTAAATTCAAAAACCATAATTTTATCAATAATTTCTAATATTGACAAAAAATATGTGGCATTATTTTTTACAATCCGTCATTTGAGATCTCAATAAATTATTTGTATTAATTTTCGACACTTAATATTTTAATGACATTTAAATTCATTAAATTCCTATATCATCATTTTTCTCTCCTTTTAAATCTCGGAAATCTAAAATTTTAGATCTTTTTCCTACCGTCAGGTGCAGGTGCTTGCCGGTCATGGTTGCTTCGGCAAGTACTTGCACCAGGTCGTTGGTCGTGAGAAAACGCCCGCCTGTCACTAGTGTGGTGCTCCTGTAGATATGGTGCACCATACCCTGGCGGAGTGATCAGCGTGGGCACCCCAGCGGCATGTCTTGTTGTCGCTGGTTAGAGTTTTCTCTGGAGAGCATAATTGGGGTAATGCTCGCCAGTGAAGTTATCTGCAGGGCGGTTGCCTTCTTTTGCGAGACCGTTAACTCGCTCCTCCTCGCCGGCGTAGGAGGCTTGGTGGCAGAAGTCGCACGTATGCGCTTCATGCTTCACCCCATTGAGTGGTAGGTCCTCATAGTCGGTACCATCCGGGTCACTAGAGTGGAATGCAGTAAGGGAACCTCTAGTGATCTCACTCATGGATGAGGAGGGATCCGCCAGGTTTAGTGGGTACTCTGTTATTAGTGAGTCCCAACCTCCCGATTGGATTAATCTTTCACCGGGGTGCGTAAAGACATTTCCCAGCGCAAAAAAAAAGATTTGCTTATATATAAACAAGACTTAAAAATTAGTTTACCAAAGAAGTTTCACTTCTGACATGTCTACTTTATACGCACGCATATTTTTGTTTGTTTTATTTCTGTTACCACGCCACACAACGTATTAAAAATATGATTTTTTTCAATCAGGATCGTTTTTTCTCGTCCCATGCTCAAAAGTGTCATTAGTACTATCATCTCTTCTCGTAACACCTGGTATGAGTTGCTGTTAACTAACTTATAAAAGCATTAAATGGGTCGTCATTTACTTTACGAATAAAATTTACATTTATATTTTAATGTGTCTCGTACGCATATGAATTTCTACGGGCCATTTAGTGTAGAATTTTCCTGTATGCAATTAAGTGTCGTCGCTAAAACAAAATCTTATTGATTTCAAAAGCGATAGTTGTTAATGTTGGGTCACCTTAAACATGTAGCGAAGATCAAATTGTCTGCGCGTATTGTTTACGCCTAGATTCATCATGTAAATATTTGTATTACACGTGTATATACTAGTGTAATGTAACTCTTGAAGAGTCAAATCAGACAGCCATATCCTTACTTACTTTATTAATATAATAAAGGAAGACTTCCTCCCTGTCTGTCTGTTCGCGATAAACTCAAAAATTACACAACTGTTATTTACGACGCCCGTTTAGTCATAGAATTTTTCTAGATTTTGTGTAAATTGATGCCGTCTACCAATGTGTGTTTAAAATTTAGTGTAACCTTAATATGTCGAGTCTTAAAGAATTGCCTGATTTAACGATTTCTTCGAAATCTCCGATTGCCTGATCGTAAAAACTAATACAATATTAACCATTACATTACATATAGTTTATCAATATTTACGTTATTACGAATATTAAATCATTGCAAAATGTAGATTTGTTGTATTTTTGTTTTCAATTTAACACTCTTTGTTTTGTAATTTTGTTTCACAATTCTATTAAAAATAGCTATCCGTGTCTTGACAGGTTGTTAAATGCAAAAACGTTATAACGTCTTATAAATCGATGGCTGCAGGCGATAGAAAAGCGTGATCGACCTAATTCTATTACTTATTTCAAAAACAATTAATCATCAATGTTTTCTTATGAGTACTCATGTAAATGGACTCGTTATCCTACTGAAACGAACTTTATAGACAAGCAATTTTTTTTATTTTATAACAACGAATCGTCCTCCTACCTATATGCTTTTATATGACAAATTCTTATTGCAACAAAGTATTTGGTATATCTTCTTAATCCCTTCTGTTACAACAAAGGTGCACTGTATCTTATATTTTTTTATAAAAGGTGGATGAACTTGTTACTAGAAAAATTATATAAGGCCAGTTGCGACAGAGTTCATGGAATGAGTTGATCTTGTAATTTATTACTTTGTTTTTCGTACAAACTGTTAGAGAATAGAAGAGCGTTTAAATAATCTACTGTCATTTTTCATTGTCAACTGTTTTGCTCTACATTCATCTCAACTGTTTAAAGGTGACATTGATATAGTGTCACGCAACGAATAATAGTTGTCATATAGGAAAATATATGTGTTTTACTCTTTACCGTACGTAGGTAAGACAAATTTATAAATAATTAAACGAATTGTCTATAAAATCAGTTCATAGACGATAATCTTACGTGGTAACATCATAAGAAAACATTGATGAAAAATTACATAGTTTTCTGAATTTAATTGCTGCCTCTTCATCTCAGACGCAACGACCAATGGAGTGGAAGAGATATATGGATCACAAGCCGAAATATTACGCCGATCGTACCTCTCTACCGTTTGTTCCGCCCGTGATAGTGAGCCAACTTTTTTTGCTTGCAACTGGCAACCATCGATTTATAAGACGATATCACGTCAATAATTTTGTTCTAGTGTATAATATACATTTGAATAATAAAAACTTTGAGAATCAATAAAATCAATCTCTAGTTATTCAGTAACAGTTTATCCAAGTATTGTTTATGCTAAAGCTCTATACAACGCCTTGTTCAAAACAAATTTTAATTTTACGAGCTGTTAACTCGATAATACATTTTCTAAAGTACTCTATATCTATTTATAACGATTTTGCACTTGGTTCTAGTTGATATTAGGTCAATGTTGTTTGGTTTTTCCCCATAACAAAACTTTATACCGCAACGTACATGCAAAATCTGTAAAACACTACGTAGACAGTGCTATCGACTGAGATTTCTTTTTTTATTTTATTTTACCAGAAAAGCAGGCGCCTGCCTTGGCACCTGATCCCGTGGAATTATGGTAAAATCCGTTCTTAGTGGAAGGCTACATTACGATTGCGACATGAATGGTGAATTTCAAATCAATCGGATAAATGGTTTTGAAGATTAAGTATTAGATAGAATCCTTCTAGCTTTAAGCTCGCCATTTGCATTTCTTCAATTCTTCAGTTCTTCATTTTCCTATTTCGTGATGATCTTATGGAAATAAGGGAAAATCTGTGTTTAATGAGAGTCTACGTCACCTAATCTGTCCTCGCAATAAGTTAACGTTTTCTCCTTATAAATCCCGATCCCATGGGAATATGGAGAAACCTTTACTCAGTGAGTGTCTACGTTACAACACGAGTAGCTATACCATACTTCAAGTCATTCGGACATATGAGAGTTGTATTTCACTTGTATAAATAGACTAGTTGTTCCCGGCGGTATCATCTATGTAATTCATAATCCTTTGGAGATATGGGTAAATTAATATTTATCGGATTGAATTCGAAACCATTCTCGAATCCATCTGAAGAAACACAAAAATATCGGTCCAGCTATTTAGGATTTCAGTAGCATGTACCATTGCAATCGATATGACATTAATGTGCACTCAGTATTTGTATTAATATTAAGTTTTAAGGATAATACAACAATTATTCCGCTAATTAAGGCAGAGACAGATCCAACACATCAGACATCATTAAAATCAGTCCATGTGTTCTTAAGTTATAGTGTAACGAACAAGACTGCGTTTTATATACAAATCTAGATTTACATTTATGTAAAAAGTTTGTATTTATCATGTTATTTTTATCGACGACGCCTGCTATAAAGTTTTTATCTATACAAGTATTGATTTACCATAAAACCACCAAGTTATGTCTAAACCGACATCACATGATTGCACGCGAGTTATTTGCGTGTGTTCATACAATATACACTTTCCGAATATGTATCACTATATTATAATATGTTATGTTTTAAATACAATAAAAAACATACCACCAATCGTGATGTGTGTATAGTTTCTATATATTTATATAGCATTTCGTACGTAGAAAGAAATCGTTTAGTGTAAGCAACGTTAACTATATATCATGTCAGTTTCTTCATTATCTACCACGAACTTTTTAAAGTCATTACATAGAAGGAAACATTTAAAACTTTCAAGCTTTCATTAGGCGGCGCTGTGCAGTTTCGGCAAAATAAATTTAATTAAATACTTAATATTTTAAACAACTCCACAACAAATCTTACCCAGCACAAGGTAGAAATATACTTGTAACTGACTGAGTAAATTTGTACAAGATATATTGAATAAAACAAATGGAAAGCAAACACGTATTCAGGAAAATATTGTTTTAACACATCTTCTTGGCCTCAGCTTCTTCTTCAGAAAAGAATCTGTTTTGCAACGATATATCTAGTTCCCAAAACAGACTGCTATTTCGCTGATGGAGGCACATTAGAGGCAGAGTTGGCGCTCTTTTCCCCCGGCGCAGGAGGTTGGGAGGTAGGAGGCATAGATTTACGCTTCTCCTGCCTTAAGTATACCACGGAAATCCTCCGGAGTTCCAGGGTAGATTGTGTCTGCCTATTCTCTGGGGCTCCATTAAAAGATATGGAGGGTATCTCTAGGATTTAGTGGGTATTCTGGATTGCCAGCGAGTCCCACACTCCCGATAAGAGGCATTTCCTAGCCTGAAAAAAGAAGTGTCCAAAAATGATGTCTAGTTGATAAATACAAAAGTTATGATTTTGTTTATTGTTTTTCTGTTCTGACAAACAATTTTCAATTTGCGAGTTTATGGTACTACTTGTTTGCTTTCCAGTGCGAGTTTTCGTAAGCAGAGGTCCTGGGTTCAATATCAGATAGAGCTAATTTTGGAATTAGTATTTTCTAATATATCTGAATGTAGACTGGAAAAATGAGTCGGCTGTGGCTAATTACCACAAGGCGAAGTCGTAAAGCCAAGCAAAGAAATTTGTTTTTCGGTACGATGCTGTGTTGAAACCATAAGTTGCAACCTGCCTCTGTATCATCACTTACCATTAGGTGTACCATTCTAGTACGATCACCTGTAAAAACAATAAGAAGTAAATTACTTTTAACCGAGGTAACGCGGTTCCAACTTAGATTGTATTGTCACTTATCATCAGGTGTAATCATATTCAAGCGCTAATCTATCCGAAATTAAATCAAATATAAAGTCATTTGTCTTACATCCAGTTATCTGTGATAGTTGCTTATGTAATATAGAACCGGAAAACGAAATCATATGGAGCACATATAACTTTATGATCCAAACAATTGATGGCATTGTTTAGTCATAAAGATATAACACTCAAACTGTCGGTTTTTACAGTTGATATAACTCGATTACTTAATACGGAAAATACAGTTTACGCCGACTTATCTGATAAAATCTAGATGCTTAGAATGGTAATATCAATTTCATTAACATTTGGAAAATTATAACACTTGAAGTTGGGGAAATTTGTATATCTCTATTATTGTTTTACGATATGATGAAATGCGAATCATAATAGTGCACTTATAATAAAATTGTATGGGTTTTTTACAATTGAATATTGCATATTTTCTTGTACTTTTCGACTTTATTCACTTGTCAGAAGAGTCATGATACAATCTGAGCTGGTAGCTCACTAACTCCAACATACATACATAACATCACGCGTCATTCCCATAGGGGTAGGCAGACACCACGTTATTCCACTTGTCACGATTCCAGCATATCTGCATCGTTGCTTTCATTCTCATTAAACCTTTCATACAAGTTCGTCGTTTAGAGTGCTCTTGACCTGCCCCTTATTTAAAATGTCCTGGATTTGGCCCAGGAACGTTCGCCCTGGTCTTCCCCTTCCAACTTTCCCATTCTCTCTTGACTCATAAAACCTTTTTGTCAGTATCCTTTCATTCATTCACTGACTCTTTGTCATAGTATAATATATTCTTTACAATATCGCAGTCTAATTTCAAACGTTTAACTACTAAGTGTTTTCTTTCGAATTGTGTAATGTTGTATAATAACAATAAAATTTCGCTTGGTTGGCTTGTTACCTGTCTGGCCGTTTTGTTAACCCAGTAATATGTCCGCGCTTCAAATAATGATAGTTTGTCCCGCCCTCGCACGAACGTTTTTGCGTGGATTGCCCAGTGAGTCGAATGACGCTAAAGTGACTCTTGGCACATAAATATTCATGAAAGACTACCAAATGTTACTATTTTTATGTTTGCTAATAGTTAAACTATTCAATGTTATCATTTTTTTATAAAATTAAGACTGATGTAGCGTCAAGTTGCGCTAAACTTTGAGATAGTGAAAAACGGTCCGAATTGTATTCATAGGGTCATATCTTAAAAATTTCATTGTTATTTACATTACTTATTTAATTAAAACCCAAATAATCAATATTAAACAGTCGCAGTGTATAAAATACCACAAAAAAACTTAACGAACTCCAACGCGACATACGCACCGCTACTAACGGTTACTTTGTAACTAATTTATTATTTGTTTTTTCTATTGTCTGGTCTTATCTCTACGCATTTTATGTTACGGCAGTTACCGAAAAGCGAAAAAGATATTACACATTACGCCTTACAAAGAAAGAGATGCTTATATTACCGATTGCTCGGGTTGAGACAGTACTATGGTATCATGTCGGCTATGTAAACCGGTAGTTGACACGGACAATTGATCGGGTAATTTGCATTTCCCAGCGATAAAAGAAATGTTTGCTTAAGACCATACAACAGAAGTGAAAGTTTTTCTAGGCGAGGTATATAATAGGAAATATAACTTATTTGTTTTCTATATTCATAAAGGTTAGTTAATTGATGTCAATAACATGTCGACAGTATTGTCATATTAAATGATGAATACAGTACTAACGCGTTGAATATAAATCTCACGATAAGAGCCATTGTTACATAGCCGAGTGTCACGGCTCAGTCTCATCAATACCAACAAAATAATATGTATAGCGCTGCTCAAGTATTTTTTACAAAAAATAATATAAGTCGGTATAAAAGTTTACACCCAATTGGGTCATTGTACTATAATTCGCACTTTTTCCAAGCACGCTGCTATATCTCGTATGACGTTGCTAAATTATTAATGGCTTATGACTAACCTCACTCATTGCCACTTAAAATTACCAGGCCAACCTTGTAAAAAGTATAGTATACTAACAATTTGGAATGTGGCAGATTTCAATTTTACTAGTGATTTTCGAAATGAAATTACAGCAGTACTAAATATCTATAGCTCTTAAATTTTTGTGACTATTCAATTGATTTTGAACTTTGTGCAGCGGTAATAAAGTGCAAATTGACTCTTTGACGTTAGGAAAACACCTATATTGCTTAGACAACAATGAGTACTTGTAATTTATTATGCATTTTATTGAATAGTAATAAAGATCAAATTGACTTTACATTTTAGTTAGAAAACGTTTGTATGGGAAACAGAAAAGGGCTGTTTTAGGGTTTTCTCTTTTCTCGCCGTAAAAACCATTCTTGGACTTCAACAAACATTTAAAAAAAAAGTATTGTCAAAATTGACCCGCGCGTTGTTGAGTTATGCGCTTACCAACACATTTTGCAATTCATTTTTATATTAAAGATATCCTCCAAATTTTCAGAGTTTTAACATATTTTTTGACTGCTATAATACACAAATAACCTACTTTTCATAAAGAAAAGGCAACACTTAAGTGTTTGTAGCTTACACCCTCGTGTTCTGGAGTGCCTCCAGAAACTTTTTCCACTCCAAATTCTTTGTTACGCGAATGGCCTCGCGAAACTCCACTTGCCCTTGCTTTTGATTGTGATGTAATAGAGATTGTTTTAAATTCAACAGATTTATAACATAAATTGGAATGCGAGAGTTATTTCCAAAGTAATATATATTATTAACAAAGCTAAACCGTTTATAACTCAAATCATCTGATCTGATTTTAATGATCAATGATTTGTTTGATTCCGTCTCTACCCCAAATAGTAGAATAACTATTAAAATATCGGAGAAACATACGGAATAAATTAATCTATTAATGTAATAATAAAAAGTAGAATCAAAATGTAAACAATTATATAAGTTACTAATGTCAGAACACATGACAGAAACTGCTAAATCGAGTGGTCTGTATTATTCCAGATCATGCGAGGAAGGATCAAAAAGTAGTGAGAATGAGATGGATAGATAGATAGACATATCAAGTCTAGCGCTTTTCCAAGACTTCAATCCCTTTAAAAAAAAAACTTTTGTCAAAATGTTTGTTCTGCAAAAACTCTCCACGGCATCCATCAATTCGTCATCCTGTTATCGTCTTCGTGCTTGTTTCCCCTTAAGTATTATTTCAATTTGAGGCACTATGGGGTAATATGGGGGGTGGTCAGCCAATTCGAAGCCAGTTTGCGCCATGCCAGCCAGCGCAACTGACGATATGTGCTAGGTGCGTTGTCGTGATGAAACAGTACGCCCCTTCGTAGTTACCCTCTCTTTTTCTCTTTGATGGCATTCTTCAACGTGGAAATTAAAGCTGCTTTATATTGGCTTAACTGCCTCATTGGTCTAGTGGTTAGCATGTTCGAGTGGAGCAGCGTGGTGGGTCTATGCTCTAAAAAGCTTCAGAAAGCACTTTAAACTGTCGATCCTGCGCCTTATCTCCGATTTTGTCGGATTTCCGTGACATTGGATTACAAGAGTAAAGGAATAGAGAGTGCACTTGTGTACTATCCCTACCAACCCGTAATGGAGCAACGTGAGCGTCTACTCTCTCCTCAGAGTGAGGAGGCCTGTGCCCAGCAGTGGGACGTTAAAGGGCTGCTACTTACTTACTTATATTAGCTTGTAATAGTAGTTCCACGCTCCAGGTAATCAGTTAATAATCCCTTTTGAGTCCCAAAATACTGAGGCCATAACCTTGACAGCCCATGTGACGGCAAATGAGAAAATTTGAATTTTTTTTATTAACACCCCCGCAACCCCACTTGCGGTTGGAATTTCGCAAAATCCGTTCTTAGCTGACCTCTACTCGGCAAATGGAATATTCCTATCAAATTTCAAGTCTCTACGCCTTATGATTCCAGAGATATCGTGATGAGTCAATAGATACCTAGATATCTCTTTGGCGAAATGTTTTCGATTCTGTAGTTTACAGGATCGAGTACATATACTGCTTAATAACGAGTGTTGTCTTTATTTAGAAGGTTTATCTGCTACATACGACGACGACAAGGTAAACAACCCAAAGTCGACGTTTAAGGGTAGTTCTCGTTAAGTAGAGGGTGACCTGTAATACTATTTACTCTATACTTCAAGGTTAAATTGTTCTCGTCCACATTTGTTTATAGCAAATATATATATTTTTATATATATTTCTTACTAGTTTAAGTAACTTCTGATTTCAAACAATTTCCAAAAAATAAATTATAATAATTTATATACTTAATTTTAAGGAAGGTTCCTTATGAATTAATCTGTATTGGTGAAAATCGCATGAAAATCTGTTCAGTAATTTTTGTTTTTATTGCAAATAGACGAATAGACGCGGCGGAGGACTCCGTTTATAATATGTAATTGTTACTCTTCCTCCTCAAGCCGTTTTCTCGTGTCTCAGTGTGTTTTCTCGTGTGTCATCTGGATTTGTTATCGGGGACATGTGTGGATGCTTCGGCCGTGGCTAGTGACCAACCTAACAAAGACGTACCGCCAAAAAAAGAGAAAGCGGCATATTACCTTTTGCCAGGTTAACACGCTTCCATCTTAGATTGTCTCATCACTAACCAAGAGGTAAAATTACAGCCAAGTACCAATCTTTTGGCAATAAAAAAAGATAAAAGTGTGCGTACAAATTACCCATGTGAAAAGTGTAACTTCTTTGTCAAACTAATTTTTAAATATTGTTTAACTTATATATAAAATTCTCATGTCACAGTTTTCGTACCTATACTCTTCCGAAACGGCTTGACCGATTCTCATGAAATTTTGTGAGAATATGGAGTAGGTCTGAGAATCGGCTACTATCTATTTTTCAAACCTCTTAATGTTCACATTTAGAGGTTTGGAAAATAGGAGGTGATCCAACCCAAAATTTGATTTTTATTTTTTGACAAATGTCATTGTTTTTTTTGTACTGCATACAAAAACACATACAACCCTAAATTTTCACTTTTCTATCACCAACCCGTATTTTTTAATAGCGATGATAGTAATTATTTAGCAAATAGTAGCAAAACAACGTTTGCTGGGTCAGCTAGTATTTATATAAATCTAAAACTTTAGATGTCAGGAGGGGAAAAGGAAGATATGTTTGAAATTTAATGAATTTCATTGTCATTAAAATATTAAAAGTGTCGAAAATTAATACAAATAATTTATTGAAATCTCAAATGACGAATTATAAATAAAAATGCCCCGTGTTTTTTTTGTCAATAATAGAAATTATAAATTAAATTTTGTTTTTGAATTTACAATTTAGAAAAGAATTATTTTTCATAAAATTTTAATTTTATGAAAAATAGTATTATATGACGAGTAGCAAATTAAAATACCACATGTCATTTTTAAGTATTAAAACTACCTAACCTTAAAACGAATAAGCATAAAAAACGCTGCACATTCTCGTAAAAATTTTACCCTCATGCGCCTAAAGAAGTTTCACTTCAAATATCAGAAACAATCTTCACTATGAGAACGTAAACCGCGGTATAAAGTGGGACAACTGAGCAAATTGTTTTCTTCGCTCGCAAAATCCAAACCACAAAACTCGCGTAAAGGCTTAATGACCGCCATAAAAACTTACCCGAGACATAAAAGCAACAGTATCTTAAATTTCCTAATGTTGTCGTATGAAAGCGGTTTTTAACTTTATCGTTTAATACCGTAGTTATTAAATTATATTTGAAATGTGTGAAGGTCGTTTGCTTTAGCCTAATCTTATACTGAGCGAAGCTAAATGCCTAAGTATTATTAAATTTGTTTTGCAATGTAAGTTAGTGGGAGCTTCAAATATGGATTATTTTTAATGCAATTTTAAGTTAATTGAAAATTTGAAATCGATTCAACACTGAATGTTAATTGACTTACTAAAAATAAAGCTGACAGCAGTAGTATTTGCTAAAATAATAAGTTATGGCTAATAGAAGAGGAGCGAAATTAAAAAAAGCAAAAACGAAAAAGATATATTTTAAGAGCTTTCATATTAAGAGTAAATGGGTAATGCTATGCAAAAATCATATTTGAAGCGATTGTTCCTCTTAAAAATAGCGATAGAGAAAGAAATAAAACCGCTTGTGTACAAAGTAGACATGTCAGAAGTGAAACTTCTTTGGCAAACTAATTTTTATGTCTTGTTTATGTTTATACAAATCTAAAACATTAGTTAGGAATTTAATGAATTTAATTCTCATTGAAATATTAAGTGTCGAATTATGTAAGTTTATTAATACAAATAATTTATTGAATTCTCCCGGGTCCCGGGTCGGGCCAATTCTAAATTGATATTGAGGTTTCTATTAAGATTTTCTCAATATTTGCCCGAAGTTGGGAAAAATTTGGCGGTGTGATCCACCCCCGTGCCTTGGAGAGCACGATAAGCCGTCGGTCCTGCGCCCGATCTCTCTCTCCGGTTGTGAAGGATTACCGTCACATCGGACTATGAGAGTGAAGGAGTAGAGAGTGCACTTGTGTACTATACCTGCCAATCCACAGTGGAGCAGCGTGGTGGGTCTATGCTCTAAAAACCCTCTATGAATGAGGAGGCCTGTGCCCAGCAGTGGGACGTTAACGGGCTGTTACTTACTTACTTACTTATATTTTTCTGTGTTAATAAGTCATATCCAAATCAACAATATTGACGCTGAGGCATCATAAAATGTCATTATATCATCGGTTGAGTTACTATTCTTCTAATATTATTCATGGACTTGGACACGAGCGCCTTCTTATTTGGTAACTGGAACTAGGCGTTATACTTCAAGGGCTATACTTCCTTAACAAAAACTAGATATGTTAATCGGAATTAATCTAGCTCCGTGGTCAAGTTCATTCATTTACACTAGCTAAAGCGTAGTTGGTATATTTATACTTGAATTTAAAATGAATTATAGGCTTAGAATATGTTACATTATTTTCTCAGCCAATATTTTATGTATACGTATAGTCTAAGATCTAGAATTCAGTTTGTATGACATTTATGTTTCAAAGTTTTCCAGGTTTTAGACATGTGGTCGCGAGGCCAATGTCGTTTTCTTAATATAAATTAAGAACGTTGAGCAACAAATACTGTTAGACTAAATATAAAGGTATCTAACTGGTTATAGACAACTGTTTTTTTTTAAAGGATCCTCCAAAACGTACCTAGTTTTTGATTCTTTATTACGTCCTAGTAAAGCTATACAGATTATTATCAATTAGAGCTTTCCACTTAGAAAACTTGATACAACTGTTTATTAGCCGACAATGAAAGCATTGTTTGTTTATTAAGAGCGGAAATTTTGTTTATTTGAGAAGTTTATGAACCATTAAGTACAATTTATTTAATAAATTTAAAATTCTAAAATTCAACTCAATCGGACGTATAATTTTGGGAATTTTCTAAACGACTAATCGTTTTTAGTTTCATTATCATAATCATCATCGAGTGCCTTCTTCAAAATGAAGTTTGGCGGTCAGTCGGTGGAAAATTCTTCTGTCTTGAGCAGTTCTTTTTAATAGTGCATAGTTATGACTGGTCCTCTCCTGTACATCGTTCCTCGGTCTACCAAGTCATGTTTATCCAGACATCCTGCCCTCTAGGATCAACCATGGGTGCTGAAATGGGGAACCTCTTTAAAGATGTCCGAAATAAAGCCACCTTTCTCCGCACGATGGTCGTCATAACCATGAGGCTAATTTGTGCACGTTTGAAGACTACTAATGCAGTAACAATAATAACATATTGACATCTTAAATAAATTACTCGTTAATAATTAGAAACAAGTGTATAGGATATCGATACCATAAGTTCCCGTTGGTAACCACAAAACCCGTACAATCGTTATAGTTCATTGAACAAAGAGAACGTGAGACGATATGCCGTAGAATCGATAAAATCATAAACCTGTACATAAAGTTCACAGCATTTTTTAATAGCGTTTATTCATGAATTTAAATATAACATATTGTCTCCAAATCACAAGTTTTTAAAGTGAAACTTCTTTAGGCGTATGAGGGTAATTTTTTACGGATGAAACGCACTTGCAGTTTAAAGTAATATTATTGTCAGATTCTTCATTATTATATTACTTATATTGAATGACTTAAAACACAATACTAAACGTTGATACAAACTAAGAAATGTCACTTGACGAATGTTCCTCTATTCCCCTGTGCTATATTTCCTCGTAAAAAACCCCCCTACTCAAAAAATAATATATCCACCAATCACTGTCGTCGTGAAAACGACGACTAAACAGAAGTTTTAGTAGTAAATTGATAGCAATCCGCAAATAAAATAATAATGATCGCTAACACATCTCGCATTTTAATTTGCCACTCGTCATTTAATTTGATATACTATTTATATTTTACAAAATATAAAATAATACATTCCTGTTTGAGCTGTTTGAGTTAAAAGTTCAGAAGTGGGATATAACATTGACTTTAACAATATGAGTGAAATGTAATCACGATACGTGTCTAATACAGCTTTACTGGTAGTTAAAACTATTTTTTTCTCTCCGAAATGCAACTAGTTAAAAAAAGTCACATAAAACATCACACGGTTTTAGAGCAGTGATATTAAATATTGTAGCCTGTAATTAGTCAGTAATAAAATATGTATTTGAACTTGAGTGATTGTTTAGAAAAGCTTTTATAAGGGATTGATAATTTAAAGAAGAGTGTGGGAGTGATTGTAGGAATTGACAACATGCAAAGCATCTCGCTTCATTCCCATAGGGGTGGGCAGACACCACGTTCTCTCCACTCGCCACGATCCTTACATATCTCCTTCGCTTCTTTCATTCTCATTAAACCTTTCATGCTGGTTTGTCGGCTTAGAGTACTCTTGACCTGGGCCTTATTTAAAATATCCTGGATTTCGTCCAGGAACGTTCGCCTTGACCTTCCCCTTCCAACTTTCCCATTCCATCTAAGCATTGAAAAGGTATTGAAAAAAGTCTTAAAATTAATGTCCTTGTGCCATAATTGTGTATTAACTTTTAATAACGATGTTTATAAACCAGAAAATGTATACGAAGTAGCAATTTCATTACTGTAGTCGTTTCCACAAAGGGCTGTCTCGTGCTCTCCTTATTTAATGAAGCGTGTCAAAAATATGGGCTTCCAACGGGACACAAAAAGGTTGAGGGGATATCAATAATGTTGTTCTCGTTTCATTATGACATTTTTATACCAATCTATATAATAAATATAAGCTAAATAACACTGACTGAATTATTACCAGTTTTCTAAAATTATTATACAAAAATTCTCGTGTGCAATTTAAACCTGGTAAAAGTGAAACCTTCTAAAATATACGACGATTAATACAACTTACTAAAAAAATAAACGTTATTAATTAAATATGACCTTCGATTGATATCTGCCTTTTTATTTAAATTAATATAAAGTGCAAAATAAATGTTAAAGTGTAACATGACCGCTTTCACAGAAATATCTCCGACAAATTTCCTAGTCAAAGCAAACACGTGGTGTGTAACTTTCCCCACTTCTAACGAAGATATCTAGAAACAAACGAGATAAGTTCCGTCAACCTGAATTATCCTCTAATCATTGTTTATATAATACGACATCCATGTTACGCGCTTTAAAACAAATTGTAATAAAAATGTAATGAAGACAGATTTGCTCAGCACATTAACAATGGCAATTCATAAACGATTATTAATCCTGTAAATAAAGGGTATCAATGAATAAATCCTCCAAAAATAGCAAAGACAGCTCCTATTGATAAAACATAATGAAGATGCTACTACATAATAAGTATCATGAAGGGCATTATCAATTGAGGAGTTAGCTAAAATTACTCCTGTTAGTCCTCCTACAGTAAATAAAAAAATAAATCCTAGTCTTCATATTATTGATGGTCTAAATGACAGTTCCTACAAATAAAGTAGAAAACTTCGATAGCGGTTGTACTATATCTAGCTTTGCGGACTGTATGGTGTTATATTTGTGCCGGTTCAGTAAAACTATTAAGTTGCACTGATTGTCCTTTATTAACCCATTTACATTCTAGTTTGCTTTTATATAAAAATCTAAAATCCAAAAAAAAAAACGGAATCTTGAAAGATGTCAAAAAACTTCTTAAAAACATTTGCATATCACATTGACAATAGCGTCATCTGGTCTTCGTAGGTGTTACGAACCCGCAACACCCAGTTCGGTGTTGAACAGTCAAGAACCAATCCTTATTCTGTAAGACAGTGTTGCAATGATATATTACTTACTAGCTGAATGATAAATGCAAAATGTCTCAACTTGAGTAAAAATGTGGTCAATAATCAAAACATAAAGAATTCGTACTCAAAAAAACGCGACGTTTACGCCCAGATTCCGGAATAAGTCCATTAATAATTATAGTTGCGTTCAAAAATTGTTGGTTGTCAAATGTCAAATGGAAATGATAAAAAAAACTTAAGTGTTCTTTTAAATTAAATTTGATTTCTGAACGACGGAACGAAAATTAAAAGTTTGCTATTAAAAACCAAGAAAATTTAATTTATTACATGACGTCTTTCGACGGGACAAACATCAAATGATTGACAGATAGGTGTGGATTTTAAGGGAAAGCCAAACTGTTCTTTTTATTACGTTCCAAGCATTTTGTTTCATATTTACTCACCTTCCCTGAACTTCCACAAACAATTCAAAACCAAAATTAACCAAATCAGTCCAGCCATGCCGTGTTACCCACATGTGGCTGATATTGTAGGTACTTCGGTATACTCCACTTGATTCATAAATATTTTCTGCCAGCCAATCTATCTCTGTAGTCTGTACTTTCTCGAAATTTTAATTCTATGTGGCTGACGTGACGCTCTTTTATAAAAAACACTTAAAAGTAAAAAGTTCAAATCTGCGACTATTGCATTGGCAGTGAACGGGTTAAATAAGGCGAATCTAATCCGTGGAGATATTGTTAGGATTTTTTTCAATTTCTTTATTAGTTATCAACATTAACAATATGTACAAACAATTAATACACACTAATATTAGATATTACATTTAAAGGCAAAATTTATCGCCTCTCAAAATATACAAACAAAGAAATATATCTGATTAAATTACAAACTTAAACCTAACAACAGAAAATATTGTCCCACTACCTGTTAAAGTAGATAATGTGTTTATATTCATGAAGTAATCCTGGAAATATTGATCTCGTGGAGGGGTTAATTTTGTATTCATTGGATCGAATTTCTCGAATCCACATGAAGATACACCAAAAAGGATTCAGTAACATACACACGCACATATATATAAAGATTGAATAATATTTGTCGTATATCAATAACGTTCATTGAGGCGGAAGTAGAAGTTATTTTAATATTGCATAAAATGCAAATACGCACGCCTTAAAGGAAATCCTGTATAAGAATATGCAGTGAAAGTGCGATCAGACCCACTCGTAGTGTATGCAGTAAACCGACTCCAGTTGTATAGAAAGTAAAGAGCTTGATTACATTATACGTAATTTGAACGAATAGAAATTAGAGATTTTTCGAGATAAATTACTTTGATATACATAAATGGACTGCCTCATTGGTCTAGTGGTTAGCATGTTCGACTACAGACATGAGGTCCTGGGTTCGAGTCCCGGGTCGGGCTAATTCAAAATCGATATTTAGTTTTCTATTAAGATTGTCTCAATATTTGCCCGAAGTTAGGAAGTTGGCCATGTGATCCACCCCCGTGCCTCGAAGAGCACGTTAAGCCGTCGGGCTTGAGCCTGATTTCTCTCCGATCGTGTCAGATTCCCGTCACATCGGACTTTTAGAGTGAAGGAATAGAGAGTGCATTTGTGTACTATGCCTGCCAATCCGCAGTGGAGCAGCGTGGTGGGTCTATGCTCTAAAAACCCTCGTTCCTCGGAGAGAGGAGGCTCACAGTACCGTCGCAATATATATTGAATAACATTTTAAATGTCCTTAATAATATTCTTTTATACAGCACTAGCTGAACCCACGGCTTCGTCTGGGTGGGTGGAATTTTGTACAATCCATTCTTAGCTGACCTCAACTCGGCAAAAGAAATATTCTTACGAAATTTCAAGTCTCTACGCCTTATGGTTCCAGAGATATCGAGATGAGACAATAGTTAACACACCCGTAACCCCCATAGCGGGTAGAATTTCGTAAAACCCGTTCTTAGCTAACCCAACGCCAACTTCCCAACTTCGGGCACATATTGAGAAAATCTTAATAGAAATTAAGATTTTCTCAATATCGATATTTGAATTGACTCGACCCCGGACTCGAACCCAGAACCTCATGTCTGTATTCGAACATGCTAGACCAATGCAAACCACTAGACCAATGACCAAGGCATTGCCAGTGTATACATATATATCTATAAACATAACTAATTGTTTTAAACTTAATTTAGACATTTTGATGTTTTTGTTATAGCATTTATCAAGGTAGATCGTCTTTTGTAAAATCATACTATTATAAAAAAATAATATGCTTTTAAATATACCATAAGTACAAAAATAAGAAAGTCATAAGTTTTTTACTTCTGTAAAAAAACTCTTCGTCTTGTTTCTTTAAGAACTTTCTGCAGAATATATTTCAAACTATTCTTAATATATTACTTCATTTCAATGCGAACGCTCCCTTGTCTCTTGCACAGCAAATCTACACCCGGCGACCGTATCCGTGCCTCGAATAATGACTGTCAAGAACAATAAGCCGATATAACTATGCGAATAGCATGTCACATCCGTGGATTAGCATATTATAACTCTTATGTCACACACAATAAAAGACCACGTCATTATAAATACTGGCCTTACTTCAATTTAACATCGTACACATTATAAAAGAAATAATGACATAGTTATATTTTTAAATCTTATAAATATACTACTAGGTGAACCTGCGACTTCATCTGTGTGAAATGTTTTTTAGGTAGCATTTTCATTAATTTAAGCAAACTATTGTACAAATAAGAAAATAATAAATAGAATACTCGTCAGAAGGAATATTCCTCCCAAATATCAAGTCTCTACGCCTTATGGTTCCAGTGATATCGTGAGGAGTCAACAGTTAACACCATCGCAACCCTCCTTGCGATTGGAAATTCGTAAAATCCGTTCTTAGCTGACCTCCACGCGGCAAAAGGAATATTCCTACCAAATATCAAGTCTCTAGGCCATATGGTTCCAGAGATATCGTGATGAGTCAATAGATACCTGGATATCTCTTATATATGTAGATTTAGAGATATCATTAGACACACTTTAATTCATAATCTAATCAAAATAAATTTTACTTTACAACGAATATATTTCTAACTAATACATCGTAGTAATTTGTAACAAAAATGTGCAAAATTTTTTCTGCAATAACAGAGATGAGATTTATTTGTAATACTTTATTGTCTCAGAATTTCTTTATACTCAACAATTGATACTCTGAAGTTTGACTCGGGATACATTTTCGTTAGATTGACATTTTTAAATTCGTTATACCTTTTGAATGGAAAGTCCGATTTTAATGATTTAAAAAGTAATTCACAAGTACTGAAACGGTCTTTAATGCAATATCACTAATAGGATAAGGATTAATACATAGGTAAAATGTAAAAAAGTAGTTATATTGGCGTAACTACAATAATTGGACATATGGTATCGCAGAATTTTATGTAGGTATTAATACTTTCTATAATATTGTAGAACATTTTTTGTTCCCACAGCGAAGGCGATAATAGATTTTTTGTTTCACACTTTGGGTTACATTAATGCATATTTCTTAGGGATCCTATTTTTTTTTAGAGAAAGTAATATCACCTATTTCGTTCAGTATAAATCCAGCTTTCTAATGGTGAAAAAAATATCGAAATCGGTCCAGTAGTTTTTGTGTGAAAGCGTTACAAACATACATACATACAAAAACACAAATGCTTCCTCTTTATAATATAGTTTACTACCTATTTTATATTACTGATAGTTTTCCTTAATTAAAGGTCTGTTAAGAGATTGCTTTTGCAATAAGACCACCATTGCATGCTGTAGATTTGTAACTGTAAGTTTTCCTCTAATTTATTATATGTATATTTAAAACACAAAAACTTGTATCTCTCTATCCGTTATTGACTTTAAAATTATCCAATCCATTGGCCCTAAACGAATTTTAATAGAAAATCAATTATGTTATTATGGTTTTGGACCACTAAACTGAGTCAAACTTCAAAACGATTCACGATAGTCTTGAAATTTAATAGTGACACCTTTAGCAATGTAGTCAGACAGTCACTAGATATGGATTTCCCCAGGCTTCCATGGAATCGGAAACTACCCAAGAGACATCTACGGGAACCACTAAAGTTATATATAAAAAACTAAAGGTGCGTGCATACAAAGTACACATGTCAGAAGTTAAACTTCTTTCGCAAACTAAGTTTTAAGTTTTATTTATATTTATACTAATCTGAAACTTTAGATTTTCGAGACTTACGAGGGAGGGACTAAGGAAGATATGTTAGGGATTTAATGAATTTAATTGTCATTAAAATATTAAAAGTGTATATATAATATTAATAAAATAATTTATTGATATCTCAAATGACGAATTGTAAATAAAAATGTCACGTATTTTATTTTTGAATTAATTAGTTTATATTTTATGAAATATAGTATATTATTTTATTAAGTGACGTGTGGAAAATTAAAATTCCTCATTTTATTTGTAAATATTAAAACTACCTAACTTTCAAACAAATTACCATAAAAAAACCGATGCACATCTTCGTGCGCCTAAAAAAGTTTCACTTCAATAACATTTTCGATAAAACCAATGCAATATTTAAATTGATATAATCTCCATATTTACTTATTTTGTGCTAATAACTTAAACATTAATCTATATACACAGTACTTTTACCGCCAGGATGTATCCTTGTTTCCAATGTAACATTATATAATAAAGCTGAAGAGTTTGCTTGGTTGAAGACAAAAATTTCAGGAGATAAGAGTTCTACTGGAAAAATTCTTATATTTTTGGATAGCCCATTAATCGAGAAAGGTTATGAGCTATATAACATTTTGTTACCATTACTAGGAGCAGCAGCATCATTAAAAAATGCTACAAAAAAGAGGAAAATTTGTTTCTCTTGAGAACTTCAACAGCGCGCTTTACTAAATTGTAAATAAATAGTTCTTAAAGACATTCCTGGGTTTCTTGGTTAACTCAATGTAACCATGTTTATGTTAATAAAATATGTTCTCTCTCTCTAACTATAATATATATATATGACACGTAAAAGAAGCAATAATCAGCAATACGTGAAGTTATAAATGTTGAATCTGTTTTTATGATAGCATTGTTTTTGTTTCAGTAATATTATTCACATGTTATGATTTTTCCTCTTTATATTTTTATATAGTTAACATACACTTATCTAAAAAGAGGATGTAACCAATGGACCACACAACTAACAACTTACGGTGTTAACAGTGATACGATATACTCATAAACATTTAGGTTCCGTAGATAGCTATAAATATAATCCAAATTACTACAGTAATTATTATGGTACACAATTTTGAATCTTCGTTTATCCGTTAATAACAAATCTAGTACCGGTTTGGAAAGCTGATTTATAAGAAATCGACGAATAACTTAGTTAGTCTCTTAAACATAGTGTTGTATTAATAAATTTCATTTTTCTTGCCGGGATACCCCGATGGATACCCTCAACTCCATGGGGAAAAAGCGTTAAGGGTAATGCCTGTTCTTTGGCAATAGCACAGGATCGGAATACATCCGCACTCTCGTCAACGATATGCTCCTCTCATCGTATGCCTCCTGTTTTGGTGACATGCCACATGTCCTCCCTCGGAATATCCCTACAAGCGCTATAGATCCCGCACCCATTGCTCAGAAGCTATCCCTAGGGGGGTAGATGGCGGTCGTGCACTACTTGTCTGCTCTCAACACTCCGTCGCCATATAGCTGTAGCATCTCCGTCCATCTCTCTCACGTGCTGAGCCGCCTCACAGCATTTCACCGAGCTTCTCTGCCCGCCATGGTTCTAACCACAGCAGGCAGACAGAGGTCGTCTACGACAGCTGTTACGAGTTTTGTCTATACAACTGGATTCGAGTCCACATATTTTTGTCTTTTAATTCATATGTATGTATATATATCATCGAATGAATAACAATATCTCAAGTGTCCATATGTATCTAAACTTTGATCTGTACACTGGTGATTTCTATTGAAATAAACTTCAAGGCCAAAACAACAATAGGCTGTCCATATTAATAGAAGAATGAATTATCATTGAAGAAAAGGTCTTGATACCATGTCACATACTTCAATAAGTAAAAAATCGTTGGTTTTATAGTTACCTCACTATTACAGATTGTGATCCCAGCTTTAAGTGTTTAATTGGTTTCTGAAACGGTTTTATATGTTTCTGCAGTTCATAGTTGTAAAACTGTACCACATCCTGGAGATCTCGTAAAGTAATCAGTCTGGTTTCTCTCAGGCCAAATGATATTGCAGTTTATTAACTATACAAGTAATATTAAAAAGTTATTGAAAAGAAATGTTGTAAATGTTTACGCAAAATAAATTTCATTACTAATCAATATTATATTGATTAATTGTTTCTCAACGTAGCTGTATCGAAAGTTTGTACTTTCGGCGATATTTTGAGTGATAAAAGTGCCACATTGCTTTCCGAATAAATAAATACGTAAATTAGAGCGCATGCCACAAATTTTCGACGCATGCTTGCTTGTGTTATATGCCAAAATATTTGTCAATTTGTTGTGGTGCGCATCAACATTTGTGATTCACTTGATTCGCTAAACTGCGGTTGGTAATGTCATTAACATCAAGTACCATCAATTAAAATTTGAAAAAGTTTGAGTGTTTTATTAGCAGTTGAACGACTTATGTAGTTAATGTAAGATATACATTTATTTGCTTTTGATTATATACTTTAATTTCTTTATCCTATTTACTTTAAATAATCTAACAGGAAACTTAAGTTAACAAGAATAAGGAGTAGTACATGACAGATGGTCTTATCGCTTTGTTCTAATTTCTGCCAAATAGGGATAGGTGATGTTAAATATCAATATAAATTGTTAAAATATTTGTTATATTGGCCTCACTCTATTGGATATAATTTCTATGATACATTTGCCAATTGCTATAGAGCAATTTGAATAATGAGGTTATAAAATAGATGGATTTACTTAAAAGTACACAAAGTAGATTCCCCTTGGGACTACGTAGCTTGTGTTAGTTGATTAAAATGATTGTAGAATAATTATGTTAAGTACGTCCCTTACCAGTACTTTGCACTATAATCAATTAATTAATTCGTACAGCTATTTATTAACTAATGAACACGTTGCTCGTTGATTGGTTTATATGATAAGTTAGAATTTACATACGTATAGTTAAAACAAAAGGATTTAATGGTACAGAATTCTTTACAGATTTTATGTGGAGAAAGAGCTTATTTTGAAACGCAAAAAAAACTTCATTTTTAAGAAGTAGCAAAAAAGCAGATATTTTAGTAAAAAAAAGTAAACTGGTATGTTTAATATAAATATAACATTGTTATTTATATCAATATATAAAAAAAATATATATAGTATTCCTCGAATATAATACAATGTAAAATAACATGTTAAATATACCCTTGCATAAGATACATAAAATTTTTAATTAATCTATTTAATACATTATTATAAGAATACGATAACGAAGTAACTATTATTAGTATTCTGTTATTTAGTTTATGGTTTTTATTATATCATAATATACATAATGTTCATTAAAAAAATGTGTGATTCTGCAGTTTTTTTAATAGAGTATTTCGACACCTTATAATAATATTAATAGATTTTTTATAGAATTACTAACATTAAAATTTATGCTGAATGGTTATCTGGAAGAAATTGCTTTTAAGCGATAAGGCCGCCTTGCAGCTATATCTAATTTACATTCACAAAAAAAATTCTGTTATGGAAAATATATCCAAAAATAAACGAAAATATGTTGTAAAATATTACGGAACCCTAACGTTATTATTCAGGCGTGGCACTTTGCCGCAATTATAGCTAATTTACATTGTAACGGGTGTATGTGGGTTATATAGGTATTTAGGTGACGAGTAATTAGCGAGGTTAAATCGATTGCAACACACGGGAGTAACGGAATCTTCTCTTCAGCGTTAACTAGTTCATATCAATTTGCGTGCATATAAAAAATTATCGTGGAAGTCATAATTTAATAAGGATTTATAGTTCTCTTTTTAAAACCACGTACTAAGTACAAACTGCTTGAAGTATTAATGATGAAGATGCTTTGGTAGAAAGCGGACTCTGTGGTAAAGGAAACTAGGGACGTGTTTCAGATTCAGCACCAGATCCTTGTTCTCCAATATACAAATAACCCAAATGCTATCTAACCTCCAGTAATAAAATTCACCATTAAAAGAAGATTTTTTTTCACTAAATCCAGAATATATATTGTAGTACAGCGATGATCCAATGGATAGACACAAAAATTTTTGACACAAGTCACTGCTTCAACTCCTGGACAGGCAACATTAAGTCAGTATCCTGGACAACGGCGACTCTACTGACGGGCGACCCTCCATGAAAGTTACAGGCGGAGGTTCTTGTGGCCGTCTACTAACACAGGGTGGCACCGAAAGCGCTGAGCCTGTGGCCTGAGGCGACGAGGTCTAGAGGATCGGAGCTCTGGTCTACCAGGCTCGGCTCTGGTCCAAAAATGGAAGAAGGTCCTCGGGTCCCTAGCAGAGAGCGTGGCCATCGTGGCGGCGATTCGGCCTCATCTAGAACAATGGCTTTCCAGAAAGCACAGGTCTCTCTCCTACAGATTGGTGCAGGTTCTAACCGAGCATGGATGCTTCGGAAAGCTCCGAGGATGTGGGAGTGACCGCAGTCTCTCTTAAGTAGGCCCATGAGCGTGAAAGGAAGATTGCAGCGGATACTCCCCCTCACCGCCGAAGGAGGCGGAGTATTAGACGTCGCTCCTTGAATCCTCAGTCGGACTCATCTCAGGCACCAGGGACGAATGCAAAAGTTGCACGGATGAAAAGGGTTCCGCTGGGTTTTAGTGGGTATTGCGAGTTCTCCTCCCTCGCAGAGTTCTACACTCCTGACCTATAATGGGTTAGGTCGGTCTTCGTGCTTAAAAGCATTTCCCAGCGACAAAAGCATCATTAAGTTCTATTCGTAAAAGTACCTAATTGTTGTTTAAAAATTCATCGTTGTGCTTTTCGAGGAAATAAACCAATGTGGGGAAACCTGTATAACCCCTCTCTCTCTCCTATTAGTATAGAGGACTGTCACCAGTTTAACGTTAATAGGCTGCTAGTTACCTTTTCACTTTTTTAAAAGCAACACTTGAAATTCATACCGACATTAGTTGACCCTGACGAAATATTAGAATATCCGTTATTTGTCGGATTGAATTGTCAATCTAAACCATTCTTACGTCCACCTAAACACAAAAAATTAATCACCAACATCAGTCCAGCCTTTGAGGGGTGTTGTCACATATTTACATACAGAAGAATTATATTTAAAAAGGCTTGCTGTTCCATCTGTATCACTCGCTTAGATCATGAAGCCGTGGACATATAAGAAAATCCGTTATTTTAATCTATACTAGAATCAATCTGGATAGAGTCAACAAAACATCAGTTCAGCTGTTAAGTAGTTCTGTCATTAAAAAAAAAAACAGTAGAATTATACATATAAAGCTTATTTAAACAGCTATAAAGGTTAAATATAAACTCTTTTCACTTGAAATACTACCATACGGGAAACATTTCTAATAATCTAAAATTCCAAAATTGGCTTTTAACATGTTCGCGTGTAGTTATTTAAATGTTTTCTCACATTGTTCGTACTAACAACTTTTTATGGTTTACTAACACGCAAATGAAATTATCTCAAATATTATATATAAAATAGCCTACGTTTTTATAATTAGTAGGACCTGGTATTTGTTGTTCAAAAAAAAACTCTTTTTATACACGTATTCAACTAATTCATTGTATGATTTTATTGTCGGTGCTAAAACTACCTAAAAATTATCGAAAATGCATCATGAATTTCTTCATCTTTGAATCACAAACTTGGAATTGCTACAAAAATTGAACTATGTATCATATATGAGTCATTGGACATTGACAAAAATACTTTTTTACCATTTAAACTGTGTCATCACTTACTATGAGATGTTAGCGGAAAAAAACGGATTATTTGAGGAAGGGGTCGAGTTGGAACAGTGAAATTATATCGTAATAAAAAGAAACTGCCAGTCTAATATGTACGAGATAACTTTGACTTTTAACCACTTACTCAATAATACAATTGGATTTTTTGTAACTACCTCCATATTATATGTTACTATTTCGTTTTTATTACCTTATATAATATCTGAAATGATACAGACCAATCGATCGGACAGCTGTTGTCATTTGTATTTTGATATACATTTCGATTTAAATATGACTGCCTCATTAGTCTAGAGGTCCTGGATCGTGCGAATTCAATACTTGGCATTTAGTCTATTGAAGTGTTATGAGCTGTGCATTTTTTAAAAGACGCAATATTATTATTGGGACATGTCAATAGATGCTTAACCCCAAGTTTGTGGGGTTGTTGTCCTTTGTGTTCGGGTCGCCATCTAGGAGAAAGGTGTGTCAAAACCTTTTTCGCGATATCTCGGCAACTATGCGTCCTACTAAAAAATCGTAAAGACATAATTTGCAGCAAATCGCCGGGCCTTCAAATATAAAGTTTATATAGCTAATGGCCCTAAATTTATGTAGGACGCATAGTTGTTCCAATTATGTCCCAAAAAGAAAATTATGTCCTCTAACAAATGCAATATTACGTCCTTAAATTGTAACATTTCAATTTGAAGTTTCCTTTAAGAAGTATTTGATCGAAATTAGGAAGTTGGCGGTATGCTCCAGCACCATGCCTCGGAGAGCACGTAGTCAGTTTTCCATCGGACCTACGCCAGATCTCATTCCGGTCGTGTCGGATTGCCGTCCCATCGAATTATAAGAGTGAATAGAGAGTGCAGTTGTGTACTGTGCCTGCCAACCCGCAGGCGAGAAACGCGGTGGGTCTATGCTCTAAAAACCCTTTCTCCTATAACCGAGACAGTCTGTGCCCTGTAACTATTTTTGTATTAATATTGTTTCGTGTATTTCTGCGATATTTTTAGAGTACCTCTGCTATTCGATCTAAAGAAAAATTCATCAAATCAGTGATCATTAAAATCACTCCCTTCTGAATTATACAGATATCTTTTAACTCATTTTGTCATTTGTTCTAGTATCTCTTCGAAAATGGTACCCACGACGAAAGTCTCCTGCCAAGAGAGAAGTTTCTGGAAGTCGGTGCAAGGATGGACGCTAGAAGAGATTATTTAAGGAACGAATGCTCAAAAAGTGGCCTAGATGGTTCGGGGCACAAGGCGTCTGCTTGGGAGTATTTAATTAACCGGCAATATCATGTCATTTGGTAAGACACATATCTTTTATTCAATCCGTAAATACACTTCAATTTCATTGTAGTCTGATACCTGATCCCGTAGACAAGTCATTTTCGAAGATTGCTAACGCTTAAAAAATGTAGGAGAATGACGTTTCATTTTTCGATAAGTTTCGATATGAAACGTCACTCCCATACATTTTTTAAGCGGTAGCAATCTTGGAAAGTGATTTATCTACAAGCCCTGTTATGAAGAATCGTATTAAAATTACTAATAAAATAGATATCCAGAGATTATATCAGTGGTGTGTAATAGAAAAAGGCCTAACTAAGTATCACTCTTTACAGGTGCAACATTTTCAAAGCCGCATCAACCTCGTGGATGTACAATTTTAACTTAATGGCAAACTATACAGCAGCATACCTTGATAAAACAAAAGAAGTACCTTTAGAGTTAGCTAGGAAGAAATACGTGAGGCCGTCTGTTGAAATGATTAGGAAGGCACAAGGAGATTCCATCTCATTTCTTATCGTGAGACATCCTTTAGAGAGGTTGGCTTCAGCGTACAACGACAAAATAGTCCATGCTTGGCCTAAGTCCTACCACGATCGAATGGGACATACTATTATAAAGAAATATCGTAAAGTGAGTATATTCAAAATTCAAATTTTCTTTATTCAAGTAGACTTTTACATCACTTGAATCGTGAAATATATTTTTTTTCCTCACACTAATTCTATTGAAATCTGAAGTTACGAGGGTTCCCTCGCTCCCTGAATTGAAACGAGCCCACAACAAACTCAGTCGGGTATTTTTTATGTGTTTTTAGCATCACCACTACAATGTTATATTAGTTTAATATATTTTAATGAAAACAAAGCGTTTACTCCCACGCGTTTCTATGGTCTAAGTAATCCTTCAAATTATAGTATGAATTTTCAATCAATTTTCGTTTAACAAAGAATTTGAAATTATTAAACGACTTGGAATGTAATGATACGTGGACTCCTTCGCGCCCTTTTATAAGACGAACCCACAACACTTTTTTATCGTCCCCATTGCAATGTGCTTTTAATTTATTCGATTTAGGTTAGAGAAATTATTAAATCCTACGCTTTTATATCGCGCAAGTGATTCATCAAATTATAATACTTTTTTTCAATTAGCTTTTATATATATTCGACGACGGCGACGATAATCGTTTGCACTGCCTTTCGATATATATAGCCAAATCACAATGTTTGACCGCGATGAACTCTGAAATTACGCAACTATTTTGATATTTATATTCATCGAAACATGAAGAGATTTCCACATTTAACTATACGCAGGACATGGAATGTATAAATACATTGATTATTAAATCTATATGTATATACGAAAAAAAAAACAATTGCTGTTAGTCAAGTCTCGCTAAAATTCGAGAAGCTTGACTGGGCCCGTAGACAAGTCACTTTTGAAGATTCCTAACGCTTAAAAAATGTATGGGCATGACGTTTCATTTTTCGATGAATTTCGATATGAAACGTCATGCCCATGCATTTTTTAAGCGTTAGCAATGTTCGAAAGTGACTTGTCTACGGGCCCTGATTAGACTAATTTTCATTATCGTTTCATTCGTTGAATTATTTGTGGAAGTCCAGGGAAGGTGAGAAATATGAAAAACCTGCTTGAATTATAGTAAAAACATCAATTTAGCTTTCCCTTATAAAGTACTCTTTCCTGTAATCCTGTGTAAAAGTCGTGTAAAACTTGAAAGTGTCGCGTTTTGAAGTGAAACTTCTTGACGGTAAAATTTTTATGGATTTGGAAATTAGTGTCACGAAGATGTGCAGCGTTCTTTATGCTAATTCGTTTGAAGGTTTGGTAGTCTTAATATTTAAAAATAACATGTGATATTTTAAATTGCCACTCGTCATTTAATAATTTAATATACTGTTCTTCATGAAATATAAAATAAAAATGTCGCATAAAACACATGGCATTTTATTTACAATTCGTCTTTCGAGCTTTGAATAAATTATTTGCATTATTATTATTATTATTAATAATATTTTTATAAAATTAAATTTATTAAATTCCTAGTATATCTTCCTTTTTCCCGTCCTCTAAGTCTCAGAAATCTAATGTTTTAGATTTGTATAAATATAAACAAGACCTAAACATTAGTTTGCCTAAGAAGTTTCACCTCTGACGTATGTATTTTCTACGCACGCACTTTTAATTTTTGTTTTTGATTACGGAGTCTTTTGGTTCCGGTTAAGTTTTGATCACATTTTTTACTGAAGTTGAAAGATTATGCAATTATCATTCAGCTATTTTATTTATTGATTCTGAGGGTACGAAGGTTGTCAAGTTACCTGGTTATTAATAAATGAGGCATCGATTGATTGGTCTTATTTTTTGCAGAGTGGTGCTAAACCTCTACCAAAGGAGCGATATCCCGTGTTCGAAGAATTTGTTTCCTACGTACTAGATGAAGTAAAGATGAAGCGAACACTAGATATGCACTGGACACCATACACCGACTTCTGCACACCATGCAAATTCAACTTTGATGTCGTACTGAAGTTCGAAACACTTGACGTAAGTGTCAATTAATTAAGAGAGAGGGAAAGAGAGAACATAGTTTATCGTACAACAAGAATTATATACATTAATTCAAGTTAAGGGGTGCATTAAGGCTTAATACTTTTCTTTACATTTAACAATAATTTCAATAATGTTTATTGCAAATTCCCCATTCGAAAAAACACAATATTCAAAATATTTTTATTCAAGTAGGGCTTTACAGCACTTTTGAATCGTAAAATATCGTTTTTTTCATATATTATTTAAATGTACGGCTGATGGTGACATTAAAGAACTTACAATATAAAGTTACGAGGTTTCCTTCGCGCCCTGATCTGAGAAGAGCTCGCAACAAACGCAGTTGGGTGTACGTGTTTTTGTCAACATCATTACAATATATATAATTAATTTATTCTGTATCGATTAGAGCAATTCATTCACTCCCGCGCTTTTTATCTTCTAAGTAGTCCTTCAAATTATAAAAAGATTTCTCAATTAGTTTTCTTTTAACAAAAGATTTAAATTTATTAAGAGACATGTTTGTAACTTCTTCTGGAAGTTTGTTATAGAAACATATACAGTTGCCCTTGAATGAATTGTGAATTTTATGTAGCAATTTTACTTTTTTTCTCTTAAATTATATGAGGTACATTCACTTTTGTCCTTTATACTCTTCAATACTGTTAAAGGCCCTGTATTAAAGAATGAAAAATGTGTTATTTTAATTAATAATATATTACCAATGCACATGTAATTTTCTTTTCCAAAGACAAATTAGTTAAGTTTGGCAAGTATTCGAGGTAGGTTACCAATTTTAATTGAACTATAACTTTAAAAGAAGCACGCGACCTAAATTTAATTTTATAAAATAAAACTTAAACAGTACAGTCGAGTTTTAAACTGTAAAGTCGTGATTGAAATTCTCATTATAATGCGGAGTTTAACCCCATGGCGTCAATTAAAACTTCGTGGATTGTGTTGATCGATCGCTAAAACACATAAGTATATATTAGGTAATATCATGTACATAACCCTTCGCAAATCATTGTTTTAGAATAAATTTATTTAGCAGAAAAAAAGATTAACGAGAGCCAATTTTAAGAGACAGACATATGCAGACTTTTTTTAGGGTTTTTAAAAGAGAAATATTCTATCATATATGATTTTTGCGAAACATTAGATGTTTACGCAGCGCACGCTCTCCAATGATTTAGAAACATTCTTCATTGGTGCACAGCTCCTATTAGTATTAGCGTGATGATATATAGACTATAGCCTTCCTTGATAAATGGGCTATTTAACGTTAAAGGAATTTCTCAAATCGGCTCAGTGGTTTCTAAGATTAACGCGTTTATGCAAACTAACCCTTCAGCTTTATAATGCTTATGATGCTGCCACACTGCTGTTTAAGAATGTTTACACATTTTCAAATGTTAGGAATTCTTACATTATGTTAGAAAATGTTAGATTATTGTGTGATAGATATGTTTAGAAATGTTTACTAATATTGTGAAAACATGAATACATTTTTTAACATTGTGATCAAAGGTTTGTTAGAAAATGTTTATAAACATTTTTAAATAGCAGTGGCACCACCATTACCAATATTATAAATGCGAAAGCAACTCTATCTGTCTGTCGCACTTTTATGCCAAATTTTGGTACACAGAAAATCTAGAGCCTGAGAAAAGACATAGGTTACTTTTTAATGCGAAAAAAGGGTTGCAAAGAATGGATGTATCGTCGTTTTTAGAGCTAAAAGTTTGAAACTTATTTATTAAGCTGTTGATTCGATATCAACCAATGTGACATTCAACAATTGTTTTTCCCTCGAGGGTGTAAAATAACTAACCTCACTAGTGTTATAAATGCGACAACAATCGTGTCTGTCTGTTGCGTTTTCTCGGCAAAATTACTGCTTTGCAAGGAAACACTGCAAATAGCAAATTGAAGTAATTTATACGCATGTGTCTTATTTGTAAAATATTTACTACACATTTTTAAAATGTTACCCAATTACTAAATATTTTTCTAATTACTAAACAGTATTTCACGCCAACGAAGTCCCTGGTACATATAGTATTAGTATAGTAGTAGTTCTTTTGTACGTTTTCATATGACTGAAATCTTTCTAAACGACTGTATCGATATTGATAAAAAAATTTGGTATGCTCAGGCGGATTCTATAATGGTTCGAATTCGTTCCTATAAAAAAACGTATTACTTTATTGTATTTATACTTTCATACCTGTTTATGTAACTACTTATGTACATATTATTTTACAATGTTTCGGTCTACTTCACGAATAATATTTTTGGCACGTTCACTTCAACTGTAGTAAATTAACAATATCGTTATCATTGTTATGAAACCGTAACTATGTTTCTGTATTTTGCAATGTTTTATGTACTAGTGAACATTACAATAGTAGAAGACATTTGGATGATTAATTACACGATCCAATTCAGAATTGTCTGTATTTTCTTGTGTAAATCTAATATTCAAATCGTCAAAAATGCTAGCACAAATTGTTAATAATGTCATTTCATATCAATAAAAATAACGGTAAATATTGTTAAAATGCAAAACATTTCCACATATAACGGTTATCTAAACTAATATTATAAAGAGTAACTACTAATTTTTCACATGGAAAACTACTGGACCGATTTCAAATATCTTTTCACCGTGAGAAAGCTGCATTTTCCCTTAATGACATAAGCTATATTACTTTCTCAAAAAAATAGGGATCCGTAAGAAAAATGCATTAATGTAACCGAAGGTGTAAAAAAAATTGGTCACAAAATGTCTGAAATCGCGTGCGCTGAAATATTATACTAGGTATTAATATCTACAAAAAAGTCCGTGATGCCATATGTGCAACTACGGTAATTGTGCCTCTATAACTGCTGTTCTACATTTTGAATGTTAATAAAAGTGCCGACAATAATCAAACCTTATTATTCACACCTCTGTATTATTGCTTATCCCATTAAATGTTATTTTATTTAAGACCGTTTCAATACCTATAAATACTTTTAAATTATTTGAAACCGGACATTCTATTCAAAAGATATAACGAATTTAAAATCTCAATGTAAAGACAATAAAGACAGTAAAGGATTACAAATAAATCTGTTTTTCTAATGCTATAGAAGAGAGTTTTGAATTTTTAACAATTTATTATAATCAAGCTAAAAATTACTGGACCGACTTAAAAAAAGTGTTTCATTGTATTCTACGTAAATGTTGTTACGAATTTAAAATATATTAGTTAGATAAATATTCGTCGTAAAGTAAAATCTGTATATTGAATAGATTATGAATGTAAGTCTGTATCTAATAATTAAAAAGAATTAAAAACTAAGTGAAATAAAACTTGTATGTTAAAAAAAAAATCTATTGTCCGTCTTAGCAGAGTTTGCATTGCCACGAAATCCGTATCTGCGCGGGTGAATCCGTTGGGCATAGCTAGCACATTTCCACGTGTCTTTATATTTTATTCTTCTGTAACTGAACACCAATTAAACTAGTTTCAGGGGATCCAAAACTACGCGAGTGACACCGCTAGTGTTTATATATGTTCGTGTGTCACAGCTACTCTGTCATGTTCATTATAAGAGTATACAGTTCTTTCCAAAGATACATTTGCTTTAATTGGCATACTCTTCAATAAGCTTACGTACAAATAATGGAACGAAAACTCCAAGGTATTTTAAAAACACAACTGTAATGCTTTCAGGAAGATCAAAGGTTTCTGATTCAAATGGCGCGACTGCAGGAGATCGTAAAACCGGAATGGAGGAACAGTGGCAAGGGGAAAAATACATTACATAACATCAACCATTTGTACTCGCGCCTAACGAAAACTCAATTGGATGGTCTTTACAATGTATACAAGTAAGTAATCGATGTTAAATGTTTATTTTCTCAAGCGACATAAAGTCGCACATATCTACATATCATATATACCCAACAAAAGTGATTAAAATTTTAGTGAATTAAAAGTAAACCGCTTTTGAGATCTCTTACAGAATTTTTACAAATTACACCACAATGTACCGGAACACATATATTTTGCTTTGCCGTACGTCTTTGCTAGTAGGGTGTTAAATGGCCACTTCCATTCTCTCTACATGCCCACCATCTAAGCATACCTTTATCAATTTTAGCCACTACATCTTCTTTTATACCACAAAATTGAGTGACAGAATAAGAAATAGTGTGATAAGAGAACGCTCTTATCACACTATTTCTTATTCTGTCACTCAGTTTTAATCCACACATACTTCTCAACGCTCTCATCTCTACCGCATTTATTTTACTTATGTGATTCTTCTGCCATACCCAACTTTCACTACCATACATAAGTGTTGGCACCAACACTCCTGCATGCACAGCCAGTCTGGCCCTTTGAGACACCATCTGGCTATTCATAAAAGCATGCAGAGCACCATTTACCATATTCCCTGCATTCACTCTCCTTTCAATATCACTGTCACATATCCCATCTTTTGTAAATTTAGATCCCAAGTATACAAATTCTGTCACCTCTTCCACTTGTTCCCCATACATCAAAATATTGCCATTCTTCATAGATTCATCTCTTTCAAAAAGCATGACTTTCGTTTTGTTTACATTCACTTTCATTCATTTCCCTTTCAAAGCTTCATTCATAATATTTAGCATCTCCTGAAGCTCGTTAGCGGATGACGCAAGTATTACTTGATCATCAGCGTAGAGTAAACATTTGATGAGTAATTCATTCATTCTTAACCCATACATACTTTCTTTTAAATCTGTCAAACATTTATCCATGAAAAGGTTGAACAGCCATGGTGACGCAACACATCCCTGTCGAACACCTCTTTCGACAGGAAACCACTCCGTGTACGCTCCGTTTATTCTGACACAGGCACTAGAACCCTCATAGAGAGACTTCAATGCTTGAATCAGACTACCGCTCACCCCATACGTAGATAACGTTGACCACAGCTCATTCCTCACCACTCGATCATAGGCCTTTTCTAAATCTACGAAAGCGCAATAAACTTTTTAGTTTGAACGAAAGAAAGGAAATTGTTAAAAATGCGTGTTCTTGTTTATTAACTATTGGTGCTCATTTTCAGATACGACTTTCAACTCTTTAATTATACCATAGACAACTACTACGATATAGTTAAAAAAGAAAACAACAACGAAGGGTGAACGCCAAATCCTCGCAATACGAAATGCTTTATTTTAAACGCTACAAAAGCGCAACAAGATGATTGATGGTGAAGGATTATCGGAAAGACTGATTGTAAGGGAATAGTCTAATGGCTACTTTATCGATCCATTGGTATTAAGTAAAGTTTTGGTGTTAATAATTAAACGACAACGATCATCTGTTTGATTACGAGAAGTAACTTCTCAAATTGTAAAATTGCGTATAATATAAGATTATTTTTTAATTGGCTTTAATTGGAGATTTTAACCATACAGCATATAAAATGAATATACCGGTTAAATCTCTTTAATGTAAAAGGAATATATAAGGTTAAAAAACTATTTAACATAACGAGCCCCTACGTAAATTAAAGTATAAAAAAAATTTTTTTTTAAGACAGTGTTCCAAAAACTTATTATTATTTATTACTGTAGGACCTTTTCTAATAATGATATGTTTTCTCAGCATCATATTTTAATAGATATGTGACTCAAAAAATAACTATGACCTAGAAAACTCAATATTACAAAAATGTTAAAATATCTAAAATATAAGTTAATCTTTATACTTAGGGGCCGTCGATAAGTTCATGCATTTAAAGTGTGAAACAATTACATATTATTCGAAGCATTTTCCACAATACATATATAAAATCCAAATGTGGAAACTACTAATAAAATATCGTTTTACAGTAGCGTTAATAAAATGTATTTACCACTAAATAGATAAATAAATAGAAATTACGGACAATTAAAATAATACAAATTGAAGAAATCGATTTCCGGATTGAAAAATCCAAAGGAAAGATATAGATTATAAAAATTTTAAATATACCTAACTTTACTTATTACTCTGTGGTTTACCAACACTGATAAAAATATTTATCAGCTTGAATGACGTTTTAAGGCATTCCGAAAATTAGTTATATTAATTAGTATAGAATTTTAAAAACAATTTTTAAAATCCAATAATATTTCGCGATTTAATGAATAGTTAACTAAAGTACACTGACATATTTTATTCGAGATTCTATATCTATAATTGATATATTATAAAAAAAAATCAATAAATGTTGTTTAAATGTTGCTATATAATTAGATTAAAATACGACTTTTTAATTGTTATTTCACTGGTGTAAATAACAGGAATGTTTAGTTTTAGTTTGAATTAATTAATCTGTATAACATTAGCTAATTTAATCGATATGGGTATTAGAAACTACTATAAATAAATAAAAAAATATTCTATTTTAATATGATAAAAAATTATTAGTGCTTCCGTATATGTAGGTTTAAAACTATTACAAAATATGCAATACGCTATACGTACATCAATATTTTATATATTAATAAGAATACAATGTTACCTTACTATTTGATTTACTCTATGACAAATATAAAAGAAATAAATAAAAATAAAGTCTTATATAATCGCTTGATATTCCCAGTTACGTCAACCACGTAGTTAGTTCTGTCAACAAAAAGCTTTGATTAAAGAAAAGTAAATAAATTACAATTTTATTTATATATATATATATTGCTTAATTATAAGAATATTTGCTTCTAGTTATAATACTAGGCCATTTTGTAAGAATATAAAATAGATAATAAATGCGAGTACAAAATAAGTATACAAAAATGACACATACATGTTATTTTTATATTTATAATTACTTTATTACGTAATTATTGCAATAAATCCTATTGTTGTTATTGTGACTAGATCGTGAATTTATTACTTTTTCTTTCTTGTAGGATAAGGGCGCTATTCAAATTTAATTATTAATAATTCAATCATTTAATTGCCAGTTAATGAGATTTCTCTGTACACGCACTTCATAAGACACTATAATATTTTTAGTCTTTACATTTTATTTCTATGAACAATGTACACAGTGTAATGATACAAAATCTGATTCAACACTACAATTCATTTTTATTAATCTGTGTAATTCTCTTTAGATTAATTAATAATCTGTTTCTGAAATTAATAATAAATAGTAATCGATACTAATGCAGACGTTAATAGATTTTTATTTCGGATAATATTGTAGAATATACTCGTATATTTTAAAATGTATTGTAATATCAAAAGTTTATTTATATTGACTCCTAGACATCATTAGTATTAAGTGCAATAGAAATCTTTAGAATAAATTATATGTAATTTTACCTAGTCGTTAGTATTTATAAGTTTATATTGCTTGTTTTTGTTGAAAATAGTATAATTAAATAAAATTTATTTAAACTTTATCTAAAATAAAGAAATCAATTATGCTTGTAGCTTGCATTTTAAACTTGAATCTTAAATTCTTTAGTGTAGAAAAAAACATAGCTATTTTTTTATAGTTTAATAGGTAAAACCTTTTTGAAGTTTGCATATGTTTACCTATTTAATGTTTCTATGTTACTGCATTGTTAGATTTTGTTATTACTTGTATACGATAAATGAGACCCTGATTGAGACATTTTTTTTATGTCGCATAATAATTTGTTAGAAATCATAAAACATAACTTAAAAACTGTGTTGGTAATTAAATTTAATTGAAAACTAGTACTTTCTTATTGGGTTTCTAATGTGATATGCTAGTGTTGGGTAGGACCTACATGAAGTCAAAATTATATTTTGTACTACTTCACATTTCACATCCTGGTATTCTGCTTTAGTTAAACTATTACTATTGAGCAGTGTTTCTCAACTTTTACCGCCTTAACATTTCTAAAATTTTTATGATACAAATATAAAAAATTGATTCGTTATTTTAAGAAATATAAATGATAAGCTTAAGGAAGAAATCATTATGAAATTGTTATCAAAACTTTTTACTTACGATAACCGAATTTTTACTTACGATAAGTAAAAATTCAAAACATATAAAGAAAAGCTGAAATTCAAAATAAATTGAATATTGATTTTTCTATATTAATTTAGTGCCTTTTAACTATCAAATTGCCCGGTGAGGCCTGGGCTTCACATTGTGAAACACTGCTGTAGAGGAATAAATGAAGCAGAGACGCGCATTGAGTAGAAATATCAAGATTAAAACCTAATAGGAGTATTTGTAAATAATATGAAAGCTAAACTCTCCGATTTTAGACATCAAAATTGCAATAACATTAACGGGGACATCTTAAAATAATAACGTAAGTTAAGATTCTTTTTTTTCCACAATTATTTCTAAATATGGCTAAAATTGAAACAAAAAACGTTCCTACAACTCGTTTCGCCTCCTTGAAGTGGGACCTTGTATTGACTCAGTGCAAAAAAGAGGCTAAATTTTCAAATCATGTCCTCTCCAACACTGTTTGGGTTGCTAATGAGATGTAATTTAATCGTTCGCGTGTCTCTATTTATCGTAATTATATACGTAGAATATTGTAATTATTATCTATTCGTTTTTCTTGAATCTAAGTTAACCAAAAGTTTAATTCTATTATAATTACATTTCCGTAGAAATTAGTAATTGATTGCATATAATAAACAATACTAAGTATATTAATTTTAATGCTAAAAATAGTACCATTGTATGATAACATTTACAAATAAATGTTGAGTTACGAAAAGATTCATTTATCCCATTGTTTTTGTATGGTAAGATAAATATTGTTCTAATAAAAGTTTAAATATTAAAATAAAATTATATAGATTTGTTTATATGAAATTTCTATAATTCTAGAAAATTTTACGCAAAATTATTCAATATATGTACGCGGTATAGTAAATTAAAGTTCATTAAACTTTCCATTAATAAGAATATGATTACATAATTAAATTATCTGCATATACAAACATATTGCTTATAATTTTAAAGCTATAATATAAATGTATTTTCGGTTACGTAGAGAAACATCTTGTATTTTACCGATATTTAGACCAAGTTATATGGGTCGCGGTCACGACTACAGCACATACGTCGTGACCACTACCCATGTAATTGGATTAAAATATCTGAAAATTACAGCTTAATTCGATAGTCGTATACCTATAAATACACATTTAAATATGTTATCAAATCATGTCTAAAACATTTACTTTTATCTGTAACTCCCTTAATCATTTAAGCAAGACAAAAATGTAACACTTTCGCTATTAGTTTTTAATTTTTATGCTTATAGAATAGATCTAGACTGTTTATAAACAGTCAACACAATATGTACAAAATAAATTTTATAATTTCAAATATTATGTTCAATTGACACTGAAGGTACAGTCGGCATATAACTACAACAATTAATGCTGTATATAAAAATACTTTAAACAACTAAATATTTTATTAATTGTTACGATTTTATTTAATAAGTATTAATTAAAAAAGACTTAGTATTTAATTGAATTACCATGTTTAATTATGTACATTAATTCAACACACTTGTTTTCTTGACTGTTGCATGACGTTTATTCAGTCATTTTATTATAAATTAATGCACGGAAAGTGCTATTGCTACGTAATTTATCACGTGATATATCGACAAACCGTTATCGGGTATGAATTCGTAGTAAATACTTTCCAGAAAATTAAAAGAAAGCAGTAGATGTTATCAATTCAATCTATATTTATATTGCACATAAGGCATTGAATAAAATAAATTTGAATTCGAATTTTTCAGTCTGCAAAAACAATATTTTTTACTCTCTTCATTATTTTATGGACTACACGGTATAACAATCTCTAAACATGTAATATAACATCCAAGTGAATACACCATATAGATATTGAAGATAAAATCTTTAAAAGATAGACAGTGGACTTTTTTATACAACTATAATAGACACATTATTCAACCTTACGGTATTTTGTTACATCTCTATAGAATACACTGTTTATTATATTTACATATACAACAAATTCAATATAAAAAAATCAAAATTCAGCCGTAATAGAAAAAATCAGACGATCAAATTTGGATTCACTAAACAAGTCACTTTAGCAAAAAAAAAATGTACAGCGACATTGCAACGTCACATAAAGGCAAACGGTTTTTGTCTATGGACTTTTATTGCCGACTCTACCAGTGTAGTGTGTACATATTGTCTATGACTGTCATTATTATATAGAAGGAATGTTAGACCAAAAAGAATGGCCTAGATAGTAACTGAAATGGTGCTATAGTCCTTTAGATTTTGATCTCATATCAATTTGAGAGCGTGTATGTTGTTGCTATTGTGTTGATACCCAACTATCGAATCGGTTGTGTTGAATAATGTTAATAAAAAATTTTATTCTTAGTACTTATAGCGAATAAATACGAGATTAAATCAAATTTTCTTGTTTTTATTTACCCAGTTCTTACAGAAATTGGATATAATAAAAAGGAAATTTACTATTTCATAAATGTAACTTAGTTTTTATACAGGTAAAAAAGAAATCTTAATGTCCCACTGGTTTGAGAGTATTCATCTTGGTAGCTCAGGTGCTATTGGGTTTAATTTAGAAATCTGATTTCAAATTTAGTCTTAGATCTGTGCTGATAACAGGCTGTGGCCGTGGACATAATACCTGCATTTAAGATTGTATTTATTTATTAACGTCCCACGGCTAGAGAGAGAGATTGGCAGACGACATATACCCCAGAGTTGCTTCCAGATTACGCAGGTTTTAAATATATATCAATTGCTGTTCGTTAGTTTCCCTACAGTTTGTTCGCATTAAGAATGCTGTGAGTCACCATTCTAGCCCCACCCCCAAACCAATTAAATCTTTCTTCAACTGGTCACCGTAAAGTTGATCTTATAATTCGAAAATATTTGATTAGTTAAGGGGTGAGGCTAGAATGATGGCTTACTGCATTCTTAACGCGAACAAACTGCAAAATTCGTTAACGGCTGGACTGATTTCGCTAGTTTTGGTTTTGAATTAGTTATGGAAGTCTAGGGAAGGTTTGTAAAAGGTAAGGAAATACTACAAAAAGTGCTGGAAATATAATAAAAACAAGTGGCTCTCCCTTAACAATGCCTGTGCGATGTTCGTCCCGTCTTTTAGAAATCAATTAAATTTATAAGTTGTTCAGAGATCAAATTGAATTTAAAAGAAAAATTTTGGTTCTTTTTTTTCATTTGTTTTTGACATTTGACATTAACATCCAACAATTTCTGATTGCATTTAACGGATTTTGGCGGTTTTGACCACATTTTTTACTTAAGTTGAAGTTTGCGGGTTCAGCTAGTTAGTAATAAAAAACAAATATCATTTAAATAATATTCCTTTTATTAACATTAGTTTTATATATTTAACATATTATATAATTGTCTTGACTAGATGTGTTGGGAACTGTTGGAGGTATTCTCTTCTTACAGGTACTTTTGTTTTGTTCCTAAAAATATGAGTATTTTGTATAAATGCGTAAATTATATAACAATTGTTCATTTATTACATAATTTTCACAATATTCAAATCATATGATTCCAAATTCTTTATTATATCATAATATTTGATAATATTAAAATTGACAGTTATGGGTAAAGTTGCTGATATTTAAGTGCTTTTTTTCTTAATATAAAGTAAATTTTATCAAAAAATTGTGTTGATAGTGTAAATGCCTACTATGAATCTATGTGGATAATAAAATTATGACCATAAACCTAATATTTTGACTTAAACGGGTACTTCTAGTCTAAATCAGAATTTTTACCTACTTTAAAACACATTTTTAACTTCAAAAGTAATTTTTTTTTTAGTTTTAAAGAAGGTCAGAGAATGAGGATATGGTGCAAATGTTTAAATTTAATTGGAAAACAATATTATAATAATAAACCTAATAACTACTATCACTGAAATTTCTAGCTTAAAATAGATGCTTTTGAATGATTATCGAATGTAAATTGGGACCCAAGTCAGTTACACCCAGTATATAGAATAATAAATACTTACACTAAAGTAGACTTCTTCCTCTTTGGTATATCTTGAATGTCTATGGGATCCGTTGTTATAATCACTGGTCTGACGGATCCAAAGAAATCCGTTATCGGCACTTTATTGGGGTCCCGTTTAAATAAATCCTTACGAACCCCGACTGTTGATAAACATGCACTCTTTGGACAGACTGCAAGCTGAAATAATATTACTTCAGTTTAGTCAATTTGTTGAGTCATTTTCTGGCATTTTGATGGCAAGGAATTAATTAAATAACGTATTATGCATTTAGGGTCAAAAATATAGTATTTTCGCCTGAGGAGTTTAGTGAAAATCGCTGGTGGCAATGCCCTCTTTTGCTTCCGTCACTTTACACTGGGGCAAAAACTTGGGACTCTTCGAATTGACTTTTCAAATCAAAATATTCTTTATTCAAGTAGGCTCAAAAAGCACTTTTGAATCGTCAGTAGTCTGTCCGTTGGTAACAAATCTGCCACCGGTTCGGAAAGTTGAATCCGCTGAGAAGAAACCGGCAAGAAACTCAACGGTTACTCTTTTAAAGATAGTTTTGTATGCTACAATGTGTAATATATTGCTTCTGTGAGCAATTTTCAATCGCTTATTAAAAATTTAACTATAGTCCCGTCTTTTAAACAATCTTTGACACATAAATAAAATCATCGTTGCTAGGTTACCGGATAGAAATTTAAATCAGACGCATGTGCCCCAGTGAATTCTAACCAGGAGAGAACGAGGCAGTTCTGTCCCGAATACAGAGTTCGAAAACCGTACTTTTTTCCAGTAGGAAAAAAACAGCACAAAATGTTGCATTGATAATAACAGTCAATACAAATTTGGCTTTAAATTTAAATATAACATTTCGATAATGTAGACCATAGACCAGTTTTCCCAACGTGGGGCCCACGCCCCACAGGGGGACAATTTGACAGTTAAAGTGGGGCATTACAAAATCGGGGGCAAGAATCGCTATAAATTAATATAGAAAAATCAATATTAAAATAATTTTTAATATGTATTTAATTTTTTTTATTATAAGTTTTAAATTTTGTTTTTATTAAACTTATCATTTATATTTCTTAAAAAAAAAACAAATCAATTTTTGACGGTTATAAATAAAATATGGGGCACAAAGATTTTAGAAATGTTAAGGTGGGACATGGCCTAAAAAAAGGTTGAGAAACACTGCATTAGACGAAAAAAAATATACGACATTTTCTTGTCGTTTAAATTTGCTTTTTCACCTAGAAAAAACGTTTAAACTACTATATTTAGTATACGAAGTTTTATTACTAGTCACTATTTCAAACATCACTAAAGATATACAGAAGATTTTTTTTCGTTTTTGTGCATAATTAATTGAAAAAAACTTCATGGCAAAAAGCAATTTGTTTTATTGAATTATGTAGCTTTTTACTTACAAACTCTGACATGCTCTTCTTGCTGTTGGGGTGTACATTCTCCAAAAACTCCAACACATAATATGTGTATCTGTCTATTATGTACACTCCAATTGCAGAATCTACGTGATGCTGTGAATATAAAAGGTAATTAATGTAAGTTTTACATAAAATAATAAAAATCTTTATTTGACAACATAATATATATATAATGCTATATGACATTACCGCAGGGCCCCACACTAGGTAAGCCTGTATCTATCATATTTATTATAAAAAGCTGTCGCTCTTTGTTACAGCACTTAAATATCAAAATTAATTCTATATTTTTGCCATGATTGTTCTATTTACTCATCTATCATAGGAAATAGCTTATGACAGATGAGAGAACAGTGAAAAAAATGTGAACAGAAAATGTGAACTTCTTTTAAAAAATCATTTTCAATATAACTTCATTTCTTGGAGAACCATGGATTTTGTTAAATATTATTGTAGAATTTAACAAATTTTTGTTAAATACAGTTAAAACATATAATACTTTGAAAAAGGTTTTATAAACGTATAAAGTACACATGTCAGAAATGAAACTACTTTGGCAAACTATTTTTAAGTTTTGTTTATATTTAATTTTAAATTTCAGAGACTCAAAGGGAGGGAAAAAGATATTGATAAAGAATTGTCATTAAAATATTAAAAAATTCAAAATAAATACAAACAATTTATTGAAATCTAAAATAACGACTTGTAAATAAATATGCCATTTGTGTTTTGTCAATATTAAAAATCGTTAATTAAATTATATTATTTAATTAATATTCCTGAATTTAAAATTTAGAATAGAAAATTTTTATCAAAACTACGTAACGTTCAAACGAATTAGTATAAAAAACGCTGCACATCTTCGTGATGCTAATCACGCCTTTCATCCGTAATGCATGCGCCTAAAGAAGTTTCACTTCAACAATATATAGGAAATGTTATCGGTCACATTATGGTAGTTTTTGTTATGTTATATTATGTTGTTTATGTTATGTAACATTTTGTTATTTTTTATGACATGTTATGTTATTAATTATATTATATTAGTTACTATTAAAATTGTTGAAAATAATTAACATTGTGTTTAAATCATATCTGCTTAAGATACTTACAGATAGTGAATCCTCACCGACCAAGCTACTTGCTGTTGCTAGTATGTTGGGTGAATAGAATTTTTCATACATAGATGATGCTTGACAGGTATCAATAATAAAGAAAATTTCATTATATCTGGGGAAAGATACAATTAATGCCTATTAACACATTTAGTGAAAGATAACGGTAAGTAACATCCCACAGCTGGACAGAGGCTTCCTTACTCATAGAAGAGAGGGTTGTTAGAGCTTAGACCCACCACGCTGCTCCACTGTAGGTTGGCAGGCAAAGTACACAAGTGTACTTTAATTAAAAAAACCATTTTATAGAAAAGAAAATGTGTGTGCATACAAAGTACAGTAAAGGAAGATATGTTAGGAATTAAATGAATTCACTATCATTAAAATATTAAAAGTTTCGAAATAAATACAAATAATTTATTGAAATCTCAAATGAAGAATTGTAAATGCCACATGTTTTTTTGTCAATAATAGAAATTATTAATTAAATTTTGTTATTGAATTTAAAGTTTAGATAAGAGAATTTATGAAATTTTTAAATTTCATATATTAAATTATTAAATAACGAGTGGCAAATTCAAATGCCACATGTTATTTGTAAATATTGCATCTACCTAACTTTCAAATGAATTCGTGACGCTAATTACGCGTATCATCCATAAAAAAATTACCCTCATGTGCCTAAAGAAGTTTCACTTCAAATCTGTCAAATATTACACTATGTTGTCAGATTTTCTTGGCTAACATTGGCCCTTATATAAAAGTAATTGAGTGTTGATTATAATTTACACAATAAAGTATCTTCTGTTTAAAATATACTTTTCTTAAAAATATTTTTTTTTGTTTTGGTTATTCTTATTACGAGTGTTGGTATAAAGTATAATTTAGTACATAAAATCTCCAAGATTTTTTAAATATCTGGACTTAATAAAACTCCTTAAAACACAATGTAGCATTACACAAATTCTTATTAATAACAGTATTATGTCACTATCAATACTAAAATTTCTATATCTTTACTTATGTAAAACTATTACCTTCTCTTCTGCCACATTTGTTCAAGTGCATCAGCAAGCTCCTGGCTTGTTATTTCCTCTGAGTCTTGAAATTTAAGAAAACCATCTCCACCATGACCTGTGAGATATATCAGGATATTGCTGCCTTCATCAGTTAGAAGTCGCTTAGATCGTGGTGTATCTGGGGGTACTCGTCCAGTTAGAAGCCGGACAAAATTCTCAACTGAAACCTGCATTGTGCCAATATAAAAGCATGCATCCATGCATTTTCTATATACAAAAGTTTATTTAGAAGCATCAACAACTGTATAAAGTTTCATCATAATAAGATAAATGAACCTACCAAGATGTTAAATGAACTCTTTGAAATTTAAATTAAAATAATAAATTTCCAAATTCTATTTACTTTTTTTTACTTAATGCACATAATATTTAGTGTTTCATTGCTTTTTTTCAATTTCAATTTCTATTCTGCTTATGGTGATGGTAACTAAAATACATAAAGTGCCACTTTAAAAGCATTGCGAAAATAGCAATTTTAAAAACTGAATTGCAGAATAATAGGATTTTATTATTCTATTGACAAATAATTAAATGAAAACTCTTTATTGACTAATATGTTTACATCAATTGTAGGTAGATTAGCAGTTGGAAAACCGATATAAAAACTAAAAAACGATACATTATTTTTTGTAAACATAAAGCATTTTTTGTACCTCATAGCCTCTGTAGTCTACTTCAACATCGTCACCATATACATTGATTTGCTCATGTGCATTATTAAATATTGTAGCTGGCCGAGGATTTCTAGGATTGCAGGCCATATCATCTGATATCATAAGAATTATTTGGCTATCTGGAATTCCTAACCGCTTCACACTGCGGTATATTGATAATACATTTGCGACATGCCTGTAGTTAAACCAAAATCGAGATGTATCAACTAGTACGGCCCAATTATTAGTATGATTTGACTTCTGAAACTGCTCTGGAATCTTAAAATATAAACAAATAAACATACTTTCAACAAAAATAATTCTATATTATAATTCATTTAGCGATATTGAATGAAGAAAATACCTCAATAGCAATACATAAATCTAAAGTTAATATAATTGCGGAAACAAATAAAGTCTTTATTGAAGAGTATGCCATTGTAAGTTGTAACTGTTTGAATTTTATTTTTAGTAATAAATTACTGCAAAAGCCAAAAACTATCCTATAATTTTTAAAATCAATTAGATTTCTTAGTATATAGATATTATCTATGGATTTCTTGACTGATATTGACAATTTTCGTCATAGATAAAATACATAATATTTGAAATAAAATACTCTGTGTGTAATTTAATTTACTTGTTAAAAAAAAATTTAAGCGTACTGTGAACTTTATTTTATGAGTATAAAACAAAAACAAATAGTAATACTGTTTTTTCCTTTTGGTTATATTGCGTAATTTATATTATTGGCTCTGGCTTCTCATTTTCAGAAATACAAATCTGTAATATTTGATTACAGATTTGTACAAATGTTCCTCGAGGGACTTAATGCAGCTGTTTCTACATTTGAAGATAGATAATTAAATTAATTATGATTTTTAAAATAATATTTATTGAATTCTGACTTGGTTTGGAACTTGAAATCTTTAGTCATGTAATGTTTTTCAAACAACTGACAATACATTGTGTCAAAAGTGTCAAATCACAAGAAATGTTTGTTAAGTCAACAACGTAAACAAATTTATAAAATTATATAAAATAAAATCATGAGCAGCCGCAATCCCAACACACTTATGAGTATTCCTGATGAACAATTCGATTATCTTTTTAAAATAGTGCTTATTGGTGATTGTGGGACCGGAAAAACATGTATTGTGCAACGTTTGAAATCTGGTAACTTCATAGAAAGACACGGCAATACAATAGGCGTAGACTTTTCAATGAAAACTTTGATAGTAGATGGGAAGAAGGTCAAGGTATTACAAATAATGTTAAAATTTCTCTAAAACGTTATAAATTTCTAATCATAGAAATGATATCAGCTTCAGATATGGGACACAGCGGGACAGGAAAGATTCAGGACAATAACACAAAGCTATTATCGTTCGGCCAACGGAGTAATAGTCGGTAATTTCGTTTATTTGTTAATTTTAAAATAATTGTCTATATCGATAAGGAAATAAGTGAGTATTATTACTTAAATACAACAGCAGAGTTTTTGCATGCAAATACGGAAATACATTTTCGTGTTGTAATGATATCAACTGTTCCATTAATTATAAAAAAATGCCTTAAAGTGCCTTGGTCACACTTTTACACACATAATGGCAGGTTAAGTACTTTTTACTTAATTATCAGTTGTCTGGAATACCTTTGTTAATATGTTTTACTCAAACTATATATATACTTGTTTCATAAATTTTTAAATCACAGTGTTGCTAAAGAAGAATTCACTTCCAAAATATATTTCTTTCATAATTTATCTGTCACATTCAGACCTGAAATGTATAATGTAATGAAAAATTACAAGACAAGTTTGTGGGCATTATGAATGTGATGTTCGACATTGAATGTGTATATAAAGTTATATTTAATTCATTATAATTCAGCCTTGGATATATTCTGGTTATTAAATAAAAGGTACTTATTTAATTAGTATATTATTAAGGTTAGATAAAATTTTCATTAACATACAAGGCTACATCCACAGTCTACAGACTAGATTACATTTACTTAGTCATATTCAGTAGCAATGGAAATATATAAGTTGAATAACATTTTCTATAAAGCATAGTAAATTTTTCATAGCTGCTTTGTTAAACTCCCAGCTATAACCCCAAAATATAGCATAAAAGCAGAAATGTCTTAACAACAGGCTTAAAATTAAATATTTAATTTGTGTTGCATTGAAAGATAAATGACACAATTTTAAAAAGCTAATTATACAGAAAAGCTGATTGAAAATAAAAAAAAAAATTTAATCAACCAATGACATTTTGTGGTTATACCATCACTATTGTTTATTTTAATATTGGTTTCACAATGAGAAAATATAGTTTGTTCTGGAATCTGCTGTGGCTTTAAGTAGTATTTTGAAATGTGTAATAGTTCATGCAATGATAAAAATTCAAACAAAAATATTTAAGATGTTAAATGCTTTTCTTTTCAGTATATGATATAACAAAGAGGTCCACATTTCTATCTTTACAAAAGTGGATTGAAGAAGTAAGACGTTATACTTCATCAAATGTGATAGTATCTCTAATTGGCAACAAATGTGATCTCACTGATCAACGAGAAGTTGAACCTGATGAACCAAAATCATTTTGCCGTTATGTTTCTGAGATTATGTTTGTCATGGAGACTTCAGCTAAGGATAACACAAATGTTGAAGATACATTCCGAAATTTGGCAACAGAATTGAAGGTAAGTACAAAACTTAAGCACATATTACATACATACATAGCATCAAACCTCTGTAATTTCGAAGTTTTATTTTACTTATATTGGGAATTATTTTTAAATATTTGAAGGAACAACCTTGAGTTTAGCCATAAAAACGATAAGTCTGATAACTGCTTTCTGCATAACTGCTTTCTTAGCAGTAGTACTGCTAAGAAAGCAGTTATGCTTTTAAAAAAATCTGCAATCCATGTCCTATTACAATTTCATTTATTTTTAAAACATTTTAGTGGAAAGTAATACAAAAATATGGATTTTCATCTTGAATATTGATATTAATAAATAATCAGTGTTTTATTGTTTTTATAAATCAGGAGAAAAAATAAGATTTAAATATAAATTTTTGTAGTCATAGTTTTGATTTCTTTTGAAAAAAGTTAAAAAAACTTGCTAACTCAAAAATGGTTTACTTTAGCATATGTTGATTAAAATTATCGCAAATAGTCACCTCTATCACCTTTTAATCAGAAGACATTGAATTATCAATAACCCTTTAAAAACCCTCGCTCCTTGGAGTGAGGAGGCCTGTGCCCAGCAGTGGGACGTTAATGGGCTGCTACTTACTTACTTTATTTAGAGGTCTACTCTGACCATAAACTAACTATTGCTTGTCATGTGGATGTTGTAAAAATTATTGAATGTTTGGCTTTATTTTGAGAGTGAGTAAAGTGTTTAAAAAAATATCTTCACTCATTTTACTGTCTAACTCCTTTGTTAGGCTACTTTTGAATATCGGGTTAATAAAAAAAATTCAGAAAATACAAAATAAATTCCTGTGAATCTTACTCTATAGAAAAAGTTATTCAGGCAATAATACTACCAATTTAATTTTTAACCATTTAATTATTTTTATTTATAGCCCAATAATATATTTTTTTTAAATTCTTCATTATTCAGTTGACTCTAAATTCCTTTTGAGCAATATTTATTTGAATTGTCCTAGGGACACAAGTGTAAGTCGTCAATATATGTTTTTGAAACCTACACCTTTGACCAATTATGCCAAAAATACATTCATTTATTGTGAATATATTATATTCATTTATTATATAGTCTATTACACAGTAAGCAATTTGGATTTACGCGAGGTCGTTCAACAACCGATGTTGCTGTACAGTTATTACATAATATTTACGAGGTCTGGGAGGAATCACGAGACGCGCTTGGTGTTTTCTGTGATTTGTCTAAGGCCTTTGCTTGTGTCCAGTATGAAACTCTGATTGGGAAATTACGTCACTTTGGCATCACAGACGCAGCATTAGACCTGATGAGTTCCTATTTAAGTAATAAAACCCAAAAGGTCTGTGTTAATGGAAAACTTTCAGAAGGGTCTGTAACGAAACTAGGTGTCCCACAGGGTTCCACATTAGGACCATTTCTGTTCCTCATTTACATTAATGACCTTCCTTATTTTTTCAAGTACGGTCATGAGATAGTTTTGTTTGCTGATGACACTACTCTAATGTCCAAAGTTAATCGACAACAAACAGATTTTGACGAGGTAAACAATTCGCTCAATAAAGTAGTACAATGGTTTGAAGCAAACAACTTATTACTGAACGGAAAAAAAACAAAATGTATTAAATTCACATTACCAAACGTAAAGCAAATTAATTTTTGTTAAACTTAATAATGAGGAATTTGATCTGGTAGATAGTACCGTTTTTTTAGGCATTACGTTAGATTGTAAACTACAGTGGGGGCCCCATATAAGAGGTCTATCGAACAGGCTAAGCTCTGCGGCTTACGCGGTTAAAAAAATTCGCCGTCTTACGGATATTGAAACTGCCAGGTTGGTCCGTTTCAGTTATTTTCCCAGCATTATGTCATATGGCATTTTACTTTGGTGTAATGCTGCTGATATGGATGCAATATTTGTGCTGCAGAAAAGGGCTGTTCGTGCGATCAACAATATGGGTCCAAGAGAGTCGCTAAGAAACAAATTCAGAGCAGTAAAATTAATGACAGTTCACGTCTCATATATATTAGAAAACTTGCTGTATGTCCATAAAAATATTGACTCTTTTAATAAAAAGAGTGAATGTTCATCATATAACTTACGAAACCAAAGCAAACTTGTTATAAATTCTAGTAGGCTGCAAGAGATTAACAACTCATTTAAGGGTAACTGTATACGTTTTTATAATAAACTCCCACAAGACGTACTAAAGATGTCTATTAATAAATTCAAAGTCTTTGTTAAAAGAAAGTTGAGAGAGAAATCGTATTATAAGTTGCGAGATTACCTAGACGATAGAAATGCGTGGGAGTGAACGAATTGCTCTAATTTTAATTAAAATATAGTAAACTAATATGTTATTGTAATGATGATGGTAAAAAAAAATACCCGTCTGAGTTTGTTGTGCGTTCCTCTCGGATCAGGGCTCGAAGGAACCCTCGTAACTTTAGATTTTAAGCCGTTCTTGAGTACCATCATCAGACGTATTTTAGAAACAGAGTGTGAAAAAAATATATAATCTGACGATTCAAAAGTGCTGTAATATGCCTACTTGAATAAAGATATTTGATTTGAATGTTATCATCAGTCATTCATTTAAATAATATATAGAAAAAACGATATTTGACGATTCAAAAGTGCTGTAATAGGCCTGCTTGAATAAAGATATTTTGACTTTGTTCATGTCACATTTACAGTGAATATTGTAATTATGTTGATATTATGCACAAGAAAATGGATGTATTTAAGGATGGTTTATGTCAATGATATAGTATCAATAAAGTATAAAATTATTATGTTCTTTTTTTTGAGTTCCTTATTCTTTTTTAATGCCTTTTATATAACTTTTATTTGACATAAAACAACTCTAATATAATGTTCTAATATACTATAGCTATATATATGTCTTCTGAAACTTGACTGATTTTTGTGTATTTAGGTTTAATGTAGTTTTTAAGGTATATAATAATTGTTTGTTTCCCAAATAGATAAATAAATAAAACCTGTATATATGTTATTAAAATTTTCAATCATAAATAAAATCCATTTTTGTTCATCCACTCATGTTCAAATACATTTTATATTGTTTGCAATTCCAGAGGCAACATGACAGTAGTGAAGGTCCTCCAGCAGAATCAGACTCGGTAGTGTTGGGAGATAGCCATCCTGTAAGTAGGTGTCAGCCATGTAGGTCCTCGTAGGTGTATTTCATAGAGTATTTGCCATTTCATTTATCGTTAATTTTTAGTGGCCCGGATATTAACCAAATATATTTTATCTTACAATTTTATGGCAATGAATGCTTTGTAAATATAATTTAAGTTTTAATAAACGTATTGGTTATAGTGTATAATAAGTCTAAAGTCTTTTAACTTTTAGTTTAGTTCAAATTTGGACTCTAGCTATTGAAGAAGTTAATTAATGCTGTTCTGGTCTGTAACTTATCATTACTCTGTGTTAGATTATTCTTATATTAAGCAATATCCTAATATTGCTTAATATAAGAATAATCTAAACACTTTATAACTAATCACAATGTATTAATAAAATAATGTGTTATAAAACTGCAAATAACAGAAATATTTAGATTATAAAATAAAAGATTTGGGAGATTTCATTTTCGTAATTATATATTTTTTTCTATTGATTGTTGTTTGCATCTCACTTTTCATCTTAAATATACAGTATAACCAGTAGTTTAAACGAAATGTCACAAAGAAACACCAATTTGCTACAATTTACAACAATTTTGTACCATTTTAGGTGCTACGAATATATTCTTACATAAAACGTAGATAAATAAATAAAAATAATAATAAGAAATCTCTAATTAATGCAATTATTATATATGTTTGTTACTCAGTGATTATAATAATAGTTTTTTTTTTTACAATTCAAACCTAATATGAATTCAATTTTTTACAGTGTAATGAATCTAATTAGTTTTATTTCATTAATCTTTCATTCATGTAGGTATATTACACTGTCTCATTCGCTATGTATATAAAGAATACAAATAATATGAAAGGTAAATCAATTGAACTTAAATATTTTAATAATTTGTAATTTTAAATAACTAGAGCAATTATCTCTACCTCTTTTTTAAATACGTGTATTATTTTAATTATTATAGTCAATGTGTTAGTTACAATAAAAGATAATTATTTTTAAATAAAATTGTCCACACAATTACTGAATTATTTTGAACAAATAAAATTTCTTTGAACTCAGTTAAAAAATTTTATACACATATTTCATGGTTGAGGGTTCTAGGCCTTTAGAGTCTCGAACAATTTTTATTTATGTCTTAGTTACAATAAAAGCGAATAATTTTTTATATAAAACATCTATACAATTACTAAATTATTGAAACAGATATTTTTTTAAGTTAGTAATTTTATTAAATAATCTCTTCTTTTTGAATGTTAAAAACTTTTGTTTTTTTTTACTAATATATTTAACCGCCCTGGGTTCTAAGCTATTAAATCTCGAGCAAATATAATAAAGGATCTCCAGGTTAAAACATATAATTGCTTTTTATCAAATTAACTAAACAAACTAAAGTATGTCAGTTTAGAAATGCGTCCTTAATGCGATTACAGCAAAACCTATGTTTTTTAAACTTTTTGCGTTACAATACTACCAAATATATATTTGAATTATTTATAAGTTTGACCTACTTGTTTGGGGTTGTTCACACTTTTGTTTGTACTAAATCAAATAATAATGGATACGGAATTTAATTATATAAAGATTGATTTTACAAATAGGAGCCATATTTACAAATATCTTCAACATATTTTCGAGTGTGCGACCTTATTTTTATGAAAAAAAGAGTATCATGACTCACTGACTGACAAATTAAATACGGACAATATCATATATCGAAATTTTAAATGTAAAGAATATTCTTTATGGAGACCCTATTTTTGGCCTAAAAAATACTAGGCCAAGAAAATATTACAGATATTTATTTTAATGAGCTAAAAAAATAGATCCAAAACAGTTAATTAATTATCAACGCCTGATTTAAGCGGTATATTTTCATGCATTTTGTTAGCCAGCAGAATTAAACTTCATAGAGCCTTTTTGTTCTTATTTTACATACTGACTACCAAATTCAGACAGATTTTTCAATGGTTGAATGGAAAATCTTTGTAATAAATCTCAAATCAATATGAGAATATATTTTTAATCTGTCATGCAATTGTGGCAACCCTGTTATGGGTTAAATTTCTAAAAAGCCACTTTTACTAAATTCCTACGTAACAAAACTTCCAGCTTCAATTATTGTCAGTTTGGATCAAGAATAATTGATGTTATACATATTATTACTACAAATTTTTATGCTGTTAATGTATGATTCATTATTAAAATACACGCCCACATTTCCTTTGACGCCGATGCCCGCATCTCGGCTGCGAATGTGATAACAATAAGTGTCATTGTTCCACGAATTTACTATGTTAGTCTGAAAAGGGTGTGTGACGTATTGATGTCACTTTATCCGACAATATGTGCTTTATATCAGACGTACAGATAACAACTGGTAGCTTTACTATGCAAAAGGGACCAACACACCTAAACACCAAGTCTTTGCCGCCGAAGACGTTTTTTAATGTTTTACGGATAAAAAGATAACTCTGCTTTCTATTGCTTTTCTGTGGAGACAAAAGTCCCTGTTTTCGAATGTTTTCTAGCGAAAACGATGTCTCTGTTTTCAATTATCTCGACGACGAGATCCTCGTTTTCTGTCGTCATCCAATTATGGGTTTTGCTCAAAAGACTTATTTAAAAATTATTTTATAAACATTGCTCTATGCCAAGATTGCAGTATCAGAAAACTGTATAATAATCTTGTCAAGGAAAGGTACTCTTGGGTAAGATCCTCATGAGGTTATCGAGCGTTGTGACTGTTTCTATCGTCGATGGATCTTTCCCGTTCACCAGTAATAATAAATGAAAAATATGCTTTACTTGCCTTTCAAATTGCCATAAAATATATACATTTAAATATATAAATAATACTATTTCTATACTTGAAAGGTAATATTTTACTAGAGTAAAAACTAAAATTATGCCAAAAAAGCAATTATTCAAATTAGAAAGGCACTAATATGTTTATCTTTTTCCAAAGCAAAATGAATATAGGGATATACTTTACACATACCTCTAAATAAAAGAAAGACGTCAAACTACTATTGCAAGTGCAAATCTCGATGATATTTTGATGGCTTTAAAAGTTTTATTGTAATAAAAATCTCATTAGGTTTAAGTGTAATGGTATTCTTTAAATAATGTCGTCAAGTCAGTTTCGATAGTGTAAATAATTATTTTGTAATAAAATTACCACCTAGTCGAGACTGAAACACGCCATATTTGTAAAAATATACAAGCTTAGTTTTTATTAAGATCACATGGAAATAGTTTAAATTCAAAATACGCGCCCCTCCAAAATTTGTGTGTTGGTATAAAATCATAATATTTAATTTAAAGAAGTCTATTAAAATATTTCCATATAATTAATTTTAATTGGTATTTAAGTTAGACTGATAACCGGCACGAAACGGGAGATTTTACACATCCCCCCCCCCCATAAAACCTTTCCTTTTTTATTTTCTTATTTAACTCATTTAAAAGTATTGTTTGATGACAAATTGTCCATTAGTTGATAATCGTTCGTTTCGTTTCTTTTTGCTTAAATTTGACAGTGACATGTTATTTCTCTCACTCAAACAAACGCGGAACCGCCGTAGAAAAGAGCGAAACAAATGTATAACACAGTTTTCGTTTCCGTCGATTTGTAAAGCCGTGTATTTCGCTCAGTCGCCTCGTGGAAACGACGGTATGTAATGCTTAGGGCCGGAAAGGTTAATGTTCCAACTTAACTGTATATACGATAATTAAGCAAAGGGAAAGTACCGAAGTGTATATATTAAAAAAATTAATCCATCTAAACATTTTTAAGGCCAAACTACAGAAGTGATTACTTTAGCTTTAGATATAGATATTACGCACTTAAAAAGAAACAAAAATACAAGATAACTCATAGTAGTATAGAAATCATAGCATGCAAAGGCGGTCTTATTGCAAAAGCAATATCTTAACAGACAACCTTAGAGCAAAGGAAACTGTCAGTTATAGAAATATATAGGTTTTAATAATACATGATACAACGATTTTATGTTGGCGTGGAACCAAAATTCATAAAGTATTATGATTTACTATGTATATAATAATAATTGTGTTTAAATAAATTATTCTGGTAAATTTTCTAGTAAAGTTAAAGGTCACAGAGTGAGTAAAGCCGTGACGCGTTAACTATACCTGTTTCCGTCACTTATTTGAAGAGAGCCGACCTTACTCAAACGAGTGTTACATAGCCGTCCGGAACGGCTCAATATCATTCAATAGGTTGTCACATCAAAAACATCATTCGGTATTGGGGTGCGTGATTTTGAAGCTTAATTATTTTATCAATCTTTTTTGTTATAAGTAGGGCATCACATAGATCACAGTTATGAGCGGTTATATTTGTTTATTTTGCTAATTCTATACATTTAAAGGCGTACCACAAGGAGGATTGTCTCTTTTTTAAAATATCGACCAAATGTAAGCGTACCTACACTAATATGTTTGTAGTTACATAATTAGGTGCCTCAGAAACATGAATAATATTTCAGATAATGTCGCGGGCCCTAGCTTGTTAAAATAGTTGGGATGTTATTTATATTTATTTATACTTATCGCAATGCAAACTCCCCATATTTCCAATTGATGTAATAAATCAAGTCAATTATCGCTCACTCATCCCGGTTAATACGTTTACGTCAAAGTCATAATGATGATATGCTTTGTAAGTCACATGTAAGTCAAGATTTACGAGTGATGTCCAAAATGATGTAATTAAAATCACCATTTCGTCATTTTAAGAACGTGTGTTCACTGGGTATACAATTTTGAGTCATGAAACATGAATAATCTAGCAGATAAACTCGCGGGAAATAGCTTATTAAAATATATGGGGATTTTTTAGCTATAAGTTTAGACACCTAAATTTATTGCGTTGAAAACTTTCCATATATCTGTTATAAATAAGGTTAAACACCTTTTACGCTTACGCAATGAACACACTAAATTCAACGTAATGTTAAAATTACATTATACTGTCTGTATCTACATAATAGTCATATATTACGTAAATTCTGATAACGTAATATGAGTCATTATTTCTTAGACTTACGTAATATAATTACATATATATGACGTACCTGTGGTGTCCAAATGACGTAAATAAAGTCACCATTGCATCATTTTAAGATCATGTGTTCACTGGGTATACAATTTTCTGCCGGATATTAAGTACATTATGGACTGTTAATATGAGTAAAGGTCTAAATATTAATTAAACAAAGCCTACGTTAAAATATGTGATAATTTCTCTCTAAAAAAACGGTTCTAACATTTTAATCAATTAATATATCCAGTGTGTCAATACATTGTATGTAGTGTTTTATTTTACACGAAACAATTGATTGAATTTATTTAATGAAATGTTAACAAATTTGTTTTTAAATAAATACGTTTCTGTTGATGTTTTGTTGTTTTATTTTAGGTCTAGTAAAGAAACATCCTTAAATGGTCATGGAGCGTTGAAAAATATAATCAAATTAAATATACAGATAAGACTGTCAATGTTTCACGTTTTTCTATTATTGTGCATATAATTATAATTTCTTTAAACTATGTCGTGGCCATTTAATTTCGGACGTAATGGCGTTTTGTGTTACATGTTTTTGGACATATAAATAAATCATGATTGTGGATGTACATATATACATATATACTAGCTGATACCATGGTGTCACCCGTGTTGTTCCACATATAGATAATGTTATTGCTAAGGCATCAAAAATGTTGGGCTTTTAATAAGAAACAGCAAAACATTTAAGAATAGCAGAACCAAATTCATTTTATACAATTCTTACGTTAGAAGCATCTTGGAATATTGCTGTGTGGTATGGTCGCCTTATTATTATACACATAGTTTACGAATGGAAAGAATACAAAAACGACTCCTAAGACACCTTTCCTTTTTTTGTAATGTCAATAAAAATTTTAACGAATTACAATGAAAGACTTAAATATTTCAAATTAGATAGTCTCTCTTCTCGCAGAAAATGACTGGACCAATGATTTCTATACAAAATAATACGTAATTCATTAGATGGCCCACAGATACTAAGACAAATTAATGTAAGAATACCAAGACCTTTATTTTTTTTGCGCTGGGAAATGCTTTTACGCACTTACCCTGACCAGAATGAGTCAGGAGTGTGGGACTCAGCGAGAGAAGAGATACTTCGCAATACTCACTAAAACCCAGCGGTACCCTCTTCATCCGTAAGTGAGACACCAGAGGTTCAGCTTGCGCATTCTTCCCTGGTGCCTTAGATGAGACCGACTGAGGATTCATGGCGGTGGGAGCAGGTGCGCAAACAAGCGCCGCCTAGTATCCCGCCTCCTTCGGCGGTGACAGGGAGCATCTACTGCATTCTCTCTATCTCGCTCGTGAGCCTCCTTTAGCGAGATTACAGTCTCGCGAAGAGCGCCACTTCCGCCCAACATCTCTCACTTGACAGCATCGCGCCTACAATGCTCTCAAGCGAGAGTTCTCCGCCGATCAACGTCACCAAGCGGTGCCGCTGAGGTCCCCATTCTGCGCATTCTGCCACAGTGTGATGTGCTGAGTCGATAGCTGCACCACACTCGTGGCAAGCAGGCGAAAGAATACCAAGACCTATTGCTCAAGTCAAATTGGGAACATTTGTTGTACCACATGCAAAAACAAATCTTGGTAGTCACTCTCCCATACCCCGTATCACACGGCAATACAATGAACTTTCTAACGAGCTAGACCTATTTAAAGACTCATATAGCCACTGCCGGAATCGAGTTACGGAATTGTTGAGGGATGCGAGGGTTACTGAATATAAGCATAAATAGCTATTTATTTTTTAATTTTTTTTTAACTTTTTAAATTTTTATAAAATCTATATTTATTGTATTTTTAGATTAATTTAATTTTAACTCATGTTGTGGCTACCTTAAAAAGTTGCACACTTCAACAATTTATAGATGTAATTTTTTATATTTTAAGACATTAAGTGTAGTAACTACTGGTGGTCCTTAAATAAATAAATAAATAAGAGAATATCCAAGCTTGCGGTAGATGCGTTACCAACGGACTATTGAAGAAGATTCAGATAATTGAAATTTAAATAAAAATTTCCTCTTTTATTTGAATTTCATTAAAAAAATTCATTATTTTTTTGTTTTATTAGAGAAAGACTCAATGAAATTCATATGTTTATAAGTTACACAGTTATTAAAGCATAATTGATTTAACACGAACAAACACAGATTTTAAGATGAAGGTTTTCTTATTTTCTTAACACTTACATCATCTATAAATTTAAATTAAAATTCAAATGATTGTTTGTAATATATATAACAACGCCTTACACAATGTTTTACAATTTCTGACGGAGACAATTTTGTANACAATAACAATAGTAATATAGCCACATGTCACTGAGTTGATCTAGTATAAAATAACACAGCATCAAGTGAACACATTTTCGTCAAAATTAATTATGATGTCCAGTTGACCTGTAGCATGAGGGCATTAATAAAGTCATCATTACATCATATTTACGTAAATGTATGACGTAATTTTAAGGTCACCTGTTCACTGATAGTGATGATTACATCAAAAGAAGTTGACGCTATGATTTTTCGTATCACTAACAATTATATCTAATTGTTTGGTGACATAAATACCTGATATCCAACCGAATTTCCCTGGTTCGCTTCCCAGTCGACCAAATACCCTGACTAACTGTCCGTTAGGTTTAAAAACCTGTACGCGGCAATTACCCGAGTCTCCGACTAAGATGAATCCCATAGGGTCTACAGCAAGGCATTCGGGTTGTCGAAATTGTCCCTTCCTTTGACCAACTGATCCAAATTCAGTGATTTTGTTTTTATCCTGTTTGTTATATACTTTGATCCTTCGGTTTCCACTGTCAAGTATTATCACCCGGTCGTTGGTGACTGCCACAGCAGTTGGGGCATTAAATTCTGTGCAAAGCACTTCTTTGGTCTCCCAAACACTAGCGGTATGCATTGCTTGGTGTTTTGTTGCTACTCCGTATTGATCTACGAATTTTCCATCAGACTGAATGACCTGTATAAACATTATTAACATTGAAGTTTTGACCAAATCTTTTGAAAAATAAACGTATGATTGTAAATTTTAATAAGATTTTTCCAAATGCACGGGGATTTTGATGTAACAGACAATCAGTTATTGTAGCTAGTTTTTGATCTAGTTCATTAAAGTCAGTCCAACCAGGAGTTCAGTCACATACAGTTTCCTATTGTGGGATTTGATGAATCCACTTGAACACACACAACACTTTCAACTTTCACCATGGAGATCTATAGACTGAACGCCAAATCTCCTCTACTCCCTCCAAGGAGCGGTATTAAGTTTATTTTATCACTTTAATAAGCTTTCAATTTAATTCTGACCTACCTGAACTCTATCATTCCCAGTATCCACTACGTAAATGTGATGCTGTGCATTGTCTGTTGCAATACCTTCTGGTGATCTGAACATGCCAATACGACTGCCTTTCTGCCCAATAGATCTGAGATATTCACCATCTTTTGAGAATACGTGTATACAGTGCTTCCATTTATCTGTAATAATAAATTATATAATTATTTAAGTGAAACTTCTTTAAGCATTTTTTTACGGATGAAACGCGTGATTAGAAAAAAAAAGTTTTTTGTGCTAATTCGTTTGAAGGTTAAGTAGTTTTAATATTTACATATAACATGTGGCATTTTTAATGATAATTAATTTCATTAAATTCCTAACATATCTTCCTTTTCCCTCCCTCTAAGTCTCGGAAACCGAAAGTTTTAGATTTGTATAAATATAAACAAGACTAAAAATTTGTTGGCCAAAGAAGTTTCACTTCTGACATGTGTACTTTTTACGTACGCACTTTTAATTTTTTTCTTGAATTAAAAATGTTATTTTTTAATCACGACCTTTGTTTTCCGTTTCATCATCATATCGTCTGTCTTCGGAAGCGGTCTCCTAATACCCCATATAAATGTGTATTAAATATTGTGATTGTTTTTAATTTTATTATCAACTCTCTTAAGTGTTTGCATAAACTGTAATAGACGTTCGTTATTGGCATTGCCATCCAACCGATACGCAGATAAACGGTCACATTAAAATAATAATAATGCGAAGATGGGTTATAATAACTAAACTGGCAATTGATTTCAAATTAAGCAAAGTTCATCCAAAATGTAGACATTTAGCACAGATTTCCCCGCAGGTAAAAAAATACAACTTTCTCTTTACAACACAGTTTCCAATGACGCCAATCATTTAAATATCGCTAACAAATTACTGAAAATGCACTCGGTATTCAATATTCAAGGCACGTCCAATACGGTGCCGGATATTCGCTGCCTCGTCAAGCACTTCATGCACATAATATATCACGTATAAATTTAAATAGGTAAGGGCCCTATAATTTAAGGATTACTTGGACGATGGTAACGTAAAGTATACGTAAAAGCATGTGAGTCAATTAACTTAAATAAAAAAGATAAAACTGTGTGCGTACAAAGTACACAAGTCGGAAGTGAAACTTCTTTAGATTTCCGACACTTGGAGGGAAAAAGGAAGATATGTTAGGAATTCGATGAATTTAATTGTCATTAAAAGTGAAGAAATCCCAACTGACGAATTGTAAATAAAAATTCTACGTGTTTTTGTCAATATTAGAAATTATTAATAAAATTTTGTTTTTGAATTTAAAATTTAATTAACTAATATAAGAGAAATACGAAATTTTTATATTTTATGATAAATAGTGTATTAAATTATTAAATGACCAGTGGCAAATTAAAATGTCACTTGTAATTTGTAAATATTAAAACTAACTTTCAAACGAATTAGCATAAAAAACGCTGCACACCTTCGTCACGCCTTTCATCCATATAAATTTTACCCTCATGCGCCTAAAGAAGTTTCACTTCATCAGTCAGTCAATAAGAAGACGGCCTTATTGCTGTTTAGCGATCCCAACCAGAAAACCTTCGGGTTAGAGTCATTGACGATAAGAGATGACGATAAGATAACATAATTCAAAATTACAATTAAGGACAGATCAGAATACATAAAGGTCAAAAATAACTCTGTGGAACCATCTTCCTACGTCATTAGATGATTTAGACAATTTATTGATATTATACTCTTCTATTAAATTAGCCTTTTTGAATTGTTTTACTATTCTACCGAAGCAACGAAATGTTTCTTACCTGTTACATATATCTCTCCCAAACTTTTCATGAATGCAATATGAACTGGACAAAGCATTTCCTCACAGGAAAGTCGAGTGACAATTTTCGCTTGTGTTCTTTCAACTACCAAAACGCTATGGCTATCCATACCGCAAATATAGAGGTGGTTGTTCCACGGGCTAATACCAACTCCAGAAGGACGTGATGTTTTACGCCATATATAATGTGGGATAAAATTACGAGATCTGAAATAGTTTAGTAATTTTCTAACTTATTTGCTAAACTGCCTCGTGGTTAGCATGTTCGGCCACAGTTATGAGGTCCTGGGTTTGAGTATACATTAAGTTTCTATCAAGATTTTCTCAATATTTGCCCGAAGTTGGGAAGTTGGCGGTGTGTTTCATCCCCGTGCCACGGAGAGCACGTTAAGCTGTCGGTCCTGCGACTGCTTGGTCTCAGCGAGTGTCAGATTATCATCACATTAGAGTATGAGAGTAAAGGAATAGAGACTGTACTTATGTACTATGCTTGCGAACCTGCAGTGGAGAAGCCTGGTGGGTCTATCGTTTATCAACTCACTCTATGAGTGATGAAGTCTGTGCTCAGCAGTGGGACTTTAATGGGCTGCTATTTACCTTATTACTTATTTCCCGTGACTCGTGGGTGAAGACATCAGGATAAGATGCAAAAACTGTGTAGGTGATAAAACAGTAGTACCTATAAGATTCATGATGAACAGTAGTGACGCCAGAGTAACTAATGGTATCAAAACAATTCGTGTTTCTAAAATTTGTTATAAACAGTCTATATATCAAATTTCAGATGAATCGGTTCAACAGTTATTGCGTGATTACGTTAAATACATCTAAAATTTGTGTGTTGTTTCGGCCGAGGCTTGGTGACCAGAAAATACCTGCTACGAAGCAAGCTTTGAATATTTCTAGTAATAATAAATAAATAAACAAACAACCTTTTATTTCTTTAGTCACACTTAACTACAACTAAAAAGATTATATAGATATGCTTTGAGACAGGACAATTAATGTAGCAGAAAAATGTAAACACCGCTGTAAAAATAAGAATAAACTATATATAATTAAACATACATACATACATAGCATCACGCCTAATTCCCATAGGGGTAGGCAGAGACTACGTCCTTCCACTTGGCACGATCCTTGCATATCACTTTCCCTTTTTTCATTCTCATTAAACTTTCATACATGTTCGTCGGTTCAGAGTCCTTTTGACCTGACCCTAATTTAAAATGTCCTGGGTTTGTGTCGCCTTCGTCTTCCCCTTCCAACTTTTCCGTTCACTCTTGACTCATAAATCCTTTTAGTCAGTCTCCTTTTATTCATTCTCTCTACGTGCCCAAACCATCTAAGCATACCTTTCTCAACTTTAGTCGCTACCTCTTCTTTTATACCACAACGTAACTAAATAAAACGTCAGTGACAAGAACTACTAGTTAATCTGTTAACTATTCTTCTATTATTAATAACGAGATAAAAGCGTAATTGTCTATTAGATGAAGGAAAACTTTCTATTTTCCTTTTCCCTTGATTGTTAAGTCACGAACAATAAATATAATTTTTTTTTTAATCAAAATCTGTTTCACTCTCAAGATTGAAGATACGACTTAGTTTGTAAATTTGAGCTAGGTTTAGTATATCTTTTTGCTCGTCCTTATTTTCAATTAACACGTTCTATTTTATATGTTATACTAACCTATAATGAAGAGCTAAAGTAACTTCACTTTCCATAGGATCATTATGTTTTGCTGCCTCGGGCAAAGGATCATCCGACTCGGCGTCACAGGGTGTTGATGAATCGGATTCAATGCGAAAATTTTCCTTATCGAAAGCATATTTCTCTGCATCCCATTTAGACACTTCAGTAAGAAGTTGCAATGTATTCGTATGTAAATTGACGAAAGTTATTACCTGTAAAAGAATATGGTAAAGGCCAATTTATTTCAAAATTATTATCCTTATCGAATCATCGATTGGCATTTGCAGTTCAGACGAACTTTATTCAATTTTTGAAAATCTCCCATATTAATTATAATTTTAAATTATTTAAGGTAAGATAAGTAAAACAATAAACCTCAAGAATCAACAATACTTCAGTAAACAAATCAAAATATTCTTTATTCAAGTAGGCTCAAAAAGCACTTTTGAATCGTCAGTAGTCTGTTCGTTGGTAACAAATCAACCACCGGTTCGAAAAGTTGAATCCGCTGAGAAGAAACTCAACAGTTACTCTTTTAAAAATAATTTTGTATGTTACAATGTGTAATGTTTTGCTTCTGTGAGCAACTGGAATCAAGTCCAAACATTTCTATGGCTTAAATAATCTTCAACATTATAATATGCCTTTTGGATGTTGATATACTTCTTAAAATTTTGTGGAGATAAATCCTAAACTGATTGCGGTATCTTATTTAAAATGCGTATGCTCAACCCGACAAATGATTTCTGAACCTTCTTCACTCTAAAATATGAGATTACAAGTTTGTTTTTATTTCTAGTATTAAAATTGTGTTGATGAATCGTAGTAGTGGTAGTGTTAATAACTCTGTTAAAGTCTTTAGGCGACGGCAATCACTTTACAAAACCTTATATTTAAGTATCTAGCGTGTCCATTTATTTCTATCAAATTCTCTATCTGGAGTATAAACCTACAAAGTTACTACTAAAGGGTATTGCCAAGCTTCAAGAATTTCTTCTATAGTTAAGTTTAGTGTAGTATTAAAGTTATTCTCTAACGAGAATTATTGATTTTAGATAATATTTGGGAAGTGCAAGTCTTTGTAAAGAAGAACATATATAAGTATTGGATCAACATGTTTTATTTAAATGAATTAAATTTATACGTACCTTATCATTGTCATCTATGTATTCTTTATTCATCATGGCTCGTGTTGCAACATCACTGGCTTCAGCCAAAGACGATTTTAGCGCCAATGATGACATGTCACCAAGCTTTTGTAACTCAGATGCTTCCCTCATTAACTCCATTTTTGCTTCTAAAATAGCGTTTATCTTTTCTTCTGTGGCAATGTTTATTTGTTCGATTATACGATCGCATCGATCCTAAAAATATATTTAAAATATTGAGATTTATCACATGTTTTTACACCGTTTTGAATAACTTTTAAAGTGTGTTGTTTCTTTTTCAGCTTAAAAGTATTAATTCAGAAAAATGTTACGTTTATATATATATTTTACAATGACAAATAAATCCTTGCAGTATACCGATTATATTCGTTAAAAACGGCTAACTGGCTAAATATAATGATTTAATATTACTATTGTAATAAAATAATATTATACGCGAAAGAGTTTGATCGGTTTTATTTGCAAGATGTTGATCTAAAGATATCATATAAATAAGTCAACAGATTACGATAGATAGGTATTTATTAAATTTTTCATCTGGTCCATAAGATGTAGTTTTCAATGAAGTCATATATAAAATCAAATCAAAATAAATAAATCTAGTTACCTTATAATGTTCTATCTTATGATTCAGGCGGCTGCTGGCAGAATCCAGCTCTTTTAAAATAGATCCTATTTGCGTACGCATGTCTTCTAAATGCTGTGACCAACACACTTTACAGAATATCTGAAATGTTTATATTTTAAAATATATCTAATAGTAATGAAAGTTATAGAAATAGTAATATAATAGTAAAATTCAAGTACATTATCTTTAAACCAATTTAGAGCACTACCATTTTCGACTATATGATAACACATCTCTTTATATACTGATTTGATACGGTGACTTTTTATTGCTGACAGGTTAGCGCTTGGCTGAGGGGGGGCATCCACTGCATTCTCCTTCTCTCGCTCATGGGCCTCCTTAAGCGAGACTATGTTCACGATAAAGAAGCTTACTCCTGCCCACATCCTCTCATCAAGCGATAGATCGCCGCCATTGTACAATTTGCCACAGTGGGATGCGTTGAGTCGATAGCTGCACCACACTGTTGGCAAGCGGGTGATTCCTCGATCGTGCCAATTTGATGCAGGAACTTTCCGAAGCATCCATGCCCGGTCAAAACCTGCACCAATCTGTAGGAGAGCCAACTCTCTGAAAAGCTATTGTTCCTGATGACGACAGACCGCTGCCATAATTGCCACGCCTATTACTGGGGTCTAGAGTTTCTTCTTTCATTTTTGGACCAGAGCCTGGTCGGCTAGAGATATAATCCTCGGGACCTCGTCGGCATCAGGCCACAGGCTCTGCGAACTCGCCACTACCCTGTATCGGTAGACGGCCGCAAGAACATTTATCCTACCAATAGTGGAGCCCAGGTTCTCTGCTTTCAATGTTTTACTTATCCACACGTAATACGAGTATAATGGTCTGTCAAAATACATTAACAGGCGACATCGCAGCAAGCGCTAACCTTTACACAAGAAGAAAGCACAACGTAAATGTGATTTCTAACTGTTATATGTTGATTGATAACTTTGTTACACTGTCGATTAATAATATTATTGCCATATAATATATTTTAAAACACGCACCGATTTGCAATGTTGACATTTAGAAATATCTGAGTTATCGCAAAGTGTCTTGCATTGAGAACACTTCACCCCAGCAGCAAATAATTCCACGCTTTGCATATTAGCAGATGGTGTCAATGGTGGTGTTTCTGTTTTCATTTTATCCTCTGAAGCCCCAATCATTGCTAACAACGAGTCGATATATAGATTTGATGGAAGCTCTTCTACGAAATTTGTATTATGAACTTGTATTCGTGTACGGCAGATTGGACAATCAATGATTGGAAGATCTGAAATTTAAGATTAAAAAAATATTTAACAAAATAAATAGATTGTTTTCATGAAAATTTTGAGTTTCTAAGATATCAGAATTTTATATAAAGGAGTCTGTCTGTCTACACAATGAAAATTGATCCGCCGATATGGAGGCGGCTTGTGAACACCTTCAGTACTCTCATTGGATATTTTAATTTACAATAAGAAACTGGTTATGTACAAGTTTGTTATTGTATTGATTTTTGAAAAGATTATTATCCTGTTAAAAAAGTATAACTTCCAAAGCGTGTACATAATTATATATATACTAGCTGACCCAGCAAACGTTGTTTTGCCATATAATTACTATTATCGCTTTTAAAAAATAGGGGTTGGTGATAGAAAGGTGTAAATTTAGGGTTGTATGTGTTTTTGTATGCTGTATCACAAAAAAATACAAAAAAAAAATTTCGTCCCAAAATTGAAAAAAACTTTAAGGGTGAATAACCCTTATCACTTAGGGGTATGAAAAATAGATAGACCTACTGAATACGCATATAAAATTTGGTACAAATCGGTAGAGCCGTTTCGGAGCAGTATATATGTGTGTGTGTGTTGGAGAATAAGAGAGAAGGAGCATAAAGCGTAGGGACGTAGGGATCTCCGCCGACATCATCGTTAGTGACACGCATAAATCAAAGGCCCTTTGAGGGTGGAATTTCCTAAAATTTACTTTTGATAGTTTCCATTATCTTAAAAAAAAATTCTGACCAAGTTTTGATACCATAAAAGATATAGTTTGTAAATGTAAAGTTTGAATTTTTTTAATGTGAAGATTTGATTTGTTTTTATTTGGACCCCCGCAACCCCCCTTGCGGGTGGAATTTCGTAGAATCCGTTCTTAGCTGACCCCTATTCGGCAAAAGGAATAGTCCTACAAAATTTTAAGTCTACACCTTATAGTTCCAGAGATATCGTGATGAGTCAATAGATACCTGGACATCTCTCATGTATTATATATAAATTATATGTTTTGTTAAAAAAGTAGGTTTAATATATGGTTACTAACCTGCCGCATATATTTTTAAACATGCGCAACAGAATGTATGTTGGCATGGTAACATTTTTGGACGAGATAAGATTTCCAAACACAGTGCACATTGCATCAAGTCTTTTATACCACCAGATAACCTGAAATACAAAATATTTACGATTTTGATAAAAAATAAATTAAAGAGTACGTGCTTACAAGATATATATATATATATATATATATATATATATATACATGTCAGAAGTGAAACTTCTTAAGACACATCTAAAACTTTAGATTTCCGAGACTTGGAGGGAAAAAGGAAGATATGTGTTAACGAGTACCCGATAGGCGCCTAACGGACGTGACGTAGTTGCCGCATAATTATTAGAAGATACTGTTTATGTCCATTTAATTACTTGATTTATATTCCGATAATTGTTAATAATATATTAATGAATTATTTCACTAATTAATCATCTGAATATGAACTGTTTAAATATTAACTATTCATTTGATACATTGATGAAAATACTATAAATAGGGTAGTAGAATAAATGAGCATTCAGTTTACGTGTGAAATATAATCGGAGTGTTACTCTGTCCGAAGTTATATTTGTTTTATTGTGTGAAAATCAAAGTCCTGCGCAATATATGTTAGGAATTTAATTGTAATTAAGATATTAAAAGTGTCGAAAATTGATACAATTCATTTACGGGAATCTCATATGACGAATTGTAAATAAAAATGCCACGTGTTTTTTGTCAATATTAGAAATTATTAATTAAATTTTGTATGGTAATATAAAATTTAGAACAGAGAATTTATGAAATGTGGCAAATTAAAATGGTACATGTTATTTGTTAATTTTTAAACTATCTAACCGTCAGTCGAATTAGCATAAAAAACGCCGCATATCTTCGTGATGCCAATCACGCTTTTTATCCGTAAAAATTTTATCCTCATGCGCCATCTTTTTTAGGAATGCATTTTTTTTTATTGCTGACAGTTTAGCGCTTGACTGTGATCTCATCTGTGTGAGTGATGATACAGTCTAAGATGGAAGCGCGCTAATCTGGTAAGAAGCGAAATACCCCTAATAGTTTCTACACAGCATCGTACCGAAACACAAATCTCTTTGTTTGGCGATACGTCTTTGCTGGCAGGGTGGTAAATAGCCACGACCGAAGTCTCCCAGCAGTGCATACTCAGATAAATTAGAAAATACATTTTCCTAAATTCTTCCTACCGAGGATCGAACCCAGCACCTCCGCTAGCAAAGCGAATACTCTCACCACTGCGCCAGCGAGGCCGTCGAAGGTATTGAATGAAACTGAGATAAAATGCTTGGCTATCTATCGTTCGATTAAAGTTAGATACAACATTACTTTATATATATATATATATATATATATATATATATATAGCTAGGGTTCTAGCTAACAGAGCCTTGACCCAAAGATGGACGGAGGATCTCGGGTCCCCAAGAGCGGGCGGGGCGATCTGCTCCCATTAAGACAAATGGCTGGGCAGAGAGCACGGATTGCTCTCCTACAGGTTGGTACAGGTCCTTACCAGTCATGGTTGCTTCGGCAAATACCTGTACCGAACTGTTGGCTGTGAGCCATCGGCCAGATGTCACGAGTGTGGTGCCTCGTCAGACACAGCCTACCACACTGTGGCGGAATGTCCCGCCTGGGGACCTCAACGACTCATTATGACGTCGCTGATCAGGACAGACCTCTCACTGGCAAGTATTATAGGAGCAATACTTATCAGTGAGTAGGCCTGGATAGCGGTTGCCTCCTTTTGCGAGACTGTCATCTCGCTTAAGGAGGCAAGGTAAAAGAAGAGGGGAAGAGAGGGCGAATGCTGCCAAAACACTCCAGCTCCGACGAAGGGGTGCAGGAAACAGGGGTGGAGACTCGTACTCCTCCCCCTGTAGAATATCTGTGTGCTGCAACCGAGGGGCCAGAGAGGAATGCCTCAACGAACCTCAGGCTCCCCACTCATGGTTGATGGCGGCCCCGCTGGGATTTAGTGGGTATTGCGAGTTTGTACCCTCGCGGAGTCCCACACTCCCGACCACATTAATCGGGGTGCGTAAATGCATTTCCCAGCGACAAAAAAAAGTGCAAAGTGTAAACAAAAAGCTAGTTATTTTTTATATTACTATTATAAACGTTGCTAATTAGTATCATTCGAATATTTTTTTTAGGTAGATGATAAGATTCACTGAGATAATAAAAATAATGAATAATGACGCATATAAGGACAGTTTCGCGAATTAAATTTGATAAAGGGAATGCGAATGCTTCAATATTTCCATAAATAACAAAGATCCAATCCACCAAGTCACAATTTATTAAATATTTACCATGCGATCCATAGAACATCGTAAGTAAGGATTATAGAAAACACTGTTGCAATTTCGTCTCGCAATTAAAAATTGGGAAGTTGGGGGTTGGAGGATAAAAAATACTTTAGGATATATTGTCAGATATACCAAATATTCACAAAGAATGCCATCGGTTAAGCTGTTTCAGAGTTTGATAAAAAAGACTTTTTTTTTCGAAGGGTGTAGTTGCTGTTAGCCCTACTGACTTTGACAGCGTAACCTAGAGGGGTGGCGAGCGCAGAAGCTCCGCCGAGCTTCTGCGTAGGATGTCCCTGCTGCGTCGTGGGGGAAACGTTGTTCTACGAGTGCCTTTTGCGAGGCTCGGACCTAGGCTTAGAGTAACGTTTGCTGCTGCTGAAAAGGATAATCAGACAGGAGCTCAGCCTTGACGCCCATGGTTTCGCGACTGGGGGCCGCGGCCGGGGTATGTCAGATAGCGGGGAGCTCGTCTTCGCCGGCGAAGACGCTGTGTATGTATGATTGTGAAAGGAGCGTTGTCAATTGTAATCTGGTCGTCTGGGTCGTTAAGGACGTGTTTGGGCCGCCTCTTCCTAGGCTACATAACACACCAAATATCCACAAAAACGGCCATCGGTTAAGCTGTTTCAGAGGAGTTTGACAAAAAAGACTGTGACACGAAATTTTTATTTACTTGAACTTGATTTTGAAATTAGTTTAACCTTAGCTCCTTTGTGGTTTCTTTTATTTAATACTTTACGTGTTATCTGATTCCGGGAAGATATTTTATTTGTTTCTCTAGCAATAAACCTTCTAAGTATTATATGATATGTATTGTATTTGTAACTAAAGGTTTGACAAAATCACATATAATGAGAAAACTCTTGAAGTGCTACAACTTAACAAATGCAAAACACAAGATTTTAAAGTTACGATGTCTAATGGCAGAAACTGTCCAAAACATTGTCGTTGTTGATGTCAAGGAAGAAATATAAAAGTCATCATTACGCATATAAATGTGCATTTCGTATTAATGTGCTGCAAACTTGAATACACGACTGTTACATGTAAATTTTTATTGACGGTTAAAAGTTCTTTGACCTAGTATTAATACTAGTGTGTCGGTTTTGTATGTTTTAATATCTAACCGGTGAAGTAATTTCAATAATATTTGGTGTAGAGATAGAAGGAAAATGAAGTTTGACAATACATCTCAACCTGTTTCCTAGTTCGATTATATAAGGTTTTAAAAGAGGGTTAAGCAACTTGAATACACAACTACCTAATAATAGTTAATTAGGAATAGTAAACAAGGCTAGTTATTATAAACCAGTAAAGATCTAGCAAAAATTTGTCTTACGATACAATCCTGTGAAGACAATATTACGAGTAAATTATCTTTTACGTTAGCCATTTATTTATTCATTCATAAAATTCATTTACATTATATGATGTTAACTGTAAAAGCGCACAATAATGAGCATTAATAGCTTAAGTTTACTGACGTATTTAAATTGATAAGGATTAATACTATATCCGTCTGAATTGCTTTCCATTTTAGGTGAACATTTTTGGAAGATACAACGAATACAGTGAAATGTCCTTAAAAGGCAGATATATATCGTCGCAGCCTTTGTGTAGATCTATAAAAAAAGAATATCGTACCATGCCATGCAGCGTTTTAGATTTCAGGCTATATCTTTCAGACACTTCCAACAAATATCGCTATATTTCAAACAATTTACACAGAATGTAGACAAATTTTCAACTAAACTTTCGTCAAGAATCACTCTATTTATTGGTGAAAACTTTTTCAGTTTATCGCGATCAGACAGGTAGCAGAGAGCTTTGTTTTGTAATACCAGTATATACACAGTTTAAAATGTTATAATAAGGAAGGAAGAGTGAAAACTCAATTATATATAATGAAAAGATTAGAATTAGTGTCTTACTTCCGTGCTTTTGAATTGTCTGTCGCAGATGAATTCATTTGGCGAGAAGATTGTGTTGTAGGTCTATATATAGGTGGGGCAGTTTGTGGCTGCGGTGTCATTGTAGGTGGTCCAGACTCTTCAACCCTTTGACTATTAAGCCTTTTGAAATTGAAGAAGAAGGACGGTTTCTTTTTAACTTTCTCTGCCATTATAACAACTTATTATCAACACTGCACTAGGAGAACTGAATCATTATTAACTGTAATAACACTGTTATCAGATTATGGCGATCTTCAATTACGATTAGTTAATTTTGATAAGATTACGAAGTATACCTAATATTGGATTATATTTCATGGTAAATATTAATAATTGTTTACATTCTATACTACATTTCTTATGTAATGTAAAGTAAATAGAAGCCTATTAACATCACACAGTCGAAAGAAGATTTCCTCCTTAAGAGGTTTTAGAGTATAGACCCATCATGCTGCTCCACAGCGGGTTGGCAAGTTACATCTATCTTAGAACTACTACAAGGATGTGCAGGTTTCTACATATTGTTTTCATTAACCGAAAAATATCGTAATAATATAAAAAATACTACACAGGATTCGAAGCATTGACTCCACGTGGTTACCCCTTAGGTGATCATGATTTATTGTTTATCATAAAGTAAATATAATACATTTATAGAAATGTAGATTGATTTTGACTCGAGTTTTCCCGTTAGATATATGACGTTACGGAGAATTCTTTAATAAAAACGAAAGATTAACAAAACACAATTGACACATATGCAATATAATATCGTTGTATTTTCCTTAAACGAAGTATGGCAAAAATACATTATTGTAACTTGTCAAAACTTTTACGAGATTCAAAGACGATAATATGAAAATATTGCGAGAAAGTAAAATTATGTAGGCTTTTGGGTTGCAATATTTTATTTCAATTCATGTTACACTGTCCCCGTGTTTTAAGGATATAAAAGATTATTCTAAGTCCGAAGAAATTTATGTTTATATTTTGCAAAATATGTTATGCACGTCGTAAGAATATAAAACAATGAAAAGGCCACATACTCGTAATTACGCTCCCCGATTGAAAGATTTCAGCGATATAAGTTTTTCATATAAATATATTATCTTTACTAATGTTATAAATGCGAAAGTAACTCTGTCGGTTGCGTTTTTAGACCAAAACTACTGAACCGGTTTAAATGAAATTTGGTATAAGATATTCTAGAGTTAAGCCTTAAGTAAGCTCATTAAGGTATTGAGACGTATGTGTCTTATTTGTACAATAATTAGCAAAAATGATTAAAAATGAAGTAACATTTTTAACTACTAAAAACACTATTCCATGCAGACGAAGCTGCGGGCACGGCTAGTGAATAAAAAAAAGAAAGTTTGAAGTGCGTGCGAACAAAGTACATATGTGTGAAGTGAAACTTCTTTGACAAACTAATTTTTAAGTCTTGTTTATATTTATACAAATCTAAAACTTTAGATTCCCGAGACTTAGAGGGGGAGAAAAAGGAAGATATGTTAGGAATTTAACGAATTTAATTGCCATTAAAATATTAAAAGTGTCGAAAATTAACGAATCATTTATTGAATTCTCAAATGACGAATTGTAAATAGCAATGCCAGGTGTTTTATTGTCAATATTTGAAACTATTAATGAAATTTTGTGTTTGAATTTAAAATTTAGAAAAGATATAAAATAGTATATCGAATTATTAAATGACGAATGGAAAATTAAAATGCTACATGTTATTTTTAAATATTAAAACTGCCTGACCTTCAAACCAATTTGCATAAAAAACGCTGCACATCTTCGTGACGCTAATCACGCGTTTCATCAGTAAAAATGTTACCCTCATGCGCCTAAAGAAGTTTCACTTCAAAAACAGTTGAATTTCGAATTATTGATTCAACCTCACTTTGATGAAGTTAGGTTGAAGAATGTGATATTATATAGAACATGGATGTTTTCGTTATTTTTTATATATATTTTAGAAGCTTTCGTCAAATTATTTAGATAAATTAGCATAACTTATTTTCATTTTTATATATTCTTGGCAAACCAAATGTAGACCGATATACATTTCATGTAATTCAAAATAAATAGGTGAGAGTGTGAAAATAGTGTCTAAGAATGACAGGACATACGAAGCATGAAACTACTAACCTTGTTAAAAGCGATCCGCCTGATCAGGCTGGGCAAGATTTCAACCTGCCAATTAAAACAGCGACATAAGTAAACCTTGGATAATATAAAACGCACGTAGAACTTACAATTAGGATAAATAAATGATAAAATGTTACATTTTATAACTAAATTTCACAGATGAAAACCAATTCTTATTAAAATAGATAGTCTACTGTCGATTCTTGGACAATAACCTAAGTTTTGACTGAAAAATATACCTTGAAAACCAAAACAAGTTATATAAAACAAATGAACGATAAATCCTACACCATCTAGGATTAACTTCTTGAACTATTTACATTTAAAAAAAACCAAGTACGTAGCCTTTTTAATCTCGGATCCCCAGTAGCGGGCATGGCCACTGTGGCTGCGATCCGTCCTTACCCGGAACAATGGCTTTCCAGGGAGCACAGGACGCTTTACTACAGATTGGTGCAGGTTCTGACCGGACATGGGTGGTTCGGAAAGTTCCTGCACCAAATTGGCCGGGAGGAGCCACATGCGCATCACACTGTGGCAGATTGTGCGGCCTGAGGACTTCAGAGTCACCTTCTGATGGCATTGATCGGCAGCGACCTCTCGTTGGAGAAGTGGCCTTTTTTTGTAGACAGTAATCTCGCTGAAGGAAACCCACGAGAGAGAGAGGGAGAGTGAAACATGCGCCGCCTTGTGCTCCGTCTCACCGGCGGAGGAGGCGGAACACAAGACGGCGCATGTTTGCGCACCTCCTCCCGCCTCCTTGAATCCTCCGTCGGACTCATCGGGCACACCAGGGCTGAATGCGAAAGCTGAACACCTAGTGCCTCACTAATCGATGAAGAGGGTTCCGCTGGGTTTTAGTGGGTATTGCGAGACCTACCATCGCTGTGTCCTACACTCCTGACTGGTTTACATCGATCAGGATTAGTGCGTAAATTGCATTTCCCAGCGACAAATAAAAAGTACGTTGCCTTTTAATAGTTTAGATTACACTACAAGTTTATGTGAAAATATGTTTGTACATGTACATTTTCAAATCCGTAACAATATTTACGTAGAATGTCCGACCTTAGTCAATTTAAATATACTCAACTATTGAAAAATTCTTGTTTTCGCGGAGGTAATGAAAGATTTTTTTTAAAAGCTCCAGTAATTTTTCATCTTATTATAAATTGTTAAAAATAAAAACAAAACTTCAAAATGCAAACCTTTCTTCTATAATAGGTATAAGAGAAGAGATTTATTTTTTTTACACAACATTTGACGTAGATTTTTAGAAAGTTCGACTCGCGATACAATGTTTTCTTTAGATTGACATTTTTAAATTCGTTATTTCTTTTGAATGGAATGTCTGATTTTAATAATTTTGAAAGTATTTTACAGGTATTGAGTCGGGCTTTAAGAAAATATCATTTCATAGGATAAATCATTAATACCGAGGTATGAATAATACGGTTTGATTATTGTTGACACTTTTATTAACTTTTAAAATGTATAAAAGTAGTTATAGTGGCATAACTGCAGTAGTTCGACAATGATATTTCAGACTTTTTTTTAGATATTAAATTAAAAAATTAACGTTCTATAATTTTGTCGAACATTTATTTGTTCTATCATCAATAGTTCCGCAGCGCACTCGGTGACAGATTTTTTGTGATTATTTTTTTTACACCTTGGGTTAAATTAATGCCTTTAGCCTATGACACTCAGTTAAAAGGCAGCTTTCTAACGGTGAAAAGTTTTTTGAAATCGTTTCTGTAGTTTCTGTGTGATAACGTTACAAATAATACATAAATATTTACATACAAAACAGAAATCTTTTCTCTTTATAATATTTTTATTAAACATTGAAATTAAAGCAAGGTATAGGTGAGTGTGACTAATAGTAGGAATTGAGTCATTTGGCAAGAGTGTTATTAAATAATAAAAACTTAAATATCACCCGCACATTATCTTCATGTTACGGATTATGCGATAACTTCAATTTAGATTAATAATAATTATCAGAATGCGACAATGAAACTTGAAAACGTTTACGTTGAAAGTGTTAATGCACATTTAATTCAGCAGTATTACGTATTAAATTATGATTATATACGAAACAGCTGCACGATTTATATTCTTTATTATAATATTATAAAAAAGGTGAGTAGCAGCCCATTGACGTCCCACTGCTGGGCACAGGTCTCCTAACTCATGTGAGAGTAGGTTTTTAGAGTATATACCCATATACTGGTTACATATACCCATCACGCTGCTCCACTGCGGATAGTACACAACAAGTGTAGTCTCTATTCCTTCACTCTCATATTCCGAAGTGACGGCAATCCGACACGACCAGAGAGACATCAAGCGCAGGCTTATTGTGCTCTCCGAGGGACGGGGGTGGATCACACCGTCAAATTTTTCCCAACTTCGGGCAAATATTGAGAAAATCTTAATAGAAAACTCTATATTGATTTTTGAATTGGCCCGAAGCGTGGCTCGAACCGTCGAACATGCTAACCAATAGATCAATTAGCGCATAATATCATAACTAATATTATATGTAATACAGCTAAAGTAACGGGAAATTCCAACCGTGGAAATGATATAGACTAAGCATACGAAACAATTGTTTGTTTCTATAGTACTATATTTAGGCGATCTTGTTGGTAAAGTGTTGTATGTTGCTTCGTTAGTAGAGGTCCTGGAATCGATTCCCAGTAGAGCAGATTTAACAACTTGTACCAGGTTAGCGCGTTACCATCTTAAACTGTGCCTTAATTTACTAATAGATGAGATTACACAGATAAAATAACCATTCAGCAATCTCAACTAATATTATAAAAAGGAAACATTTGTATTTTTATATGTATGTAAGTTTGTGACGTTTTCACAAAAAAACTACTGGACCGATTTCGACATTTTTTTACCTTTAGAAAGCTGCATTTTTACTGAGCGACATAGGCTATATTACTTTCTCAAAAAAATAGGGATCCCTAATAAAAATGCATTAATGTAACCCAAGGTGAGAAAAAATTGGTCACAAAAAATCTGTCTTCGCCTGCGCTGGGGAAACTATTGAAGATAGAACAAAAAGATGTTCTACAATATTGTATAAAGTATTAATATATACAAAAAAGTCCTTGATACCACATGTCCAACTACTGTAGTTATGCGACTGTAACTACTTTTTTACATTTGAAAAGTTAATAAAGGGTCCGATTATATTAAAACCATATTATTCATACCTTTGTATTAATCCTTGTCCTATAAAATGATTTTTATTAAAGGTCGTCTCAATACCTGTGAAATACTTTCTAAATTATTAAAATCAGACGTTCCATTCAAAAGATATAACGATTTCAAAAATGTCAATCTAAAGAAAATTGTAGCGACACTTATCACTGGGCCTGCGATTGGTGAGTTAGCAGATCGGTATCTACGCGGGTGAAACCGCGAGGCATTGCTAGTATATAAAAATCAACATCAAAATATATTAGCTGTTCAACGTGTTGTAATCCGCGTAGATCCCAATCCCGTGGGAATTTAGGAAAACCAGGGATTAAAAGAGACACTTTATAGTAAATCGCGAATCATTTTGAAGTGCTTGTGATGTGTCATTGAGTTGAATGGTCTAAAATCATCTTAACATTATTTCCTTTCTAATTAAATCATTTTTTTGTGTTTTCCATAAAAAATTATTGTTATTAAAGTAACTTTGTAGTGAGATTATAGTGTAGCAAAAATAAAAATTAATATCATGGACAGAAATCGAGAAAATCAACACTGATAATTTAAATTCTCACCGTGCACTGTGATTACATACTTCCTATAGAGACAGCTGTAATACGCGGTGAAAGACAGATGCGTTAACGACTACAATTAGTAAACCGTAATTGTATTATTTATTGAATGGCAGCTTCACTGGCGTAATATTTCCTGAGCTTGTAGACAAGATGACATTCTAAGTACGTTAACGCCAGTAGAACGCTAAAAAATGTATGGGAATGAAAAATCATATCGATCAGTCGAAAAAGATTCAGAGTTTGTTACTGCCACAGGAAATAGGTCAACAGCCTCTAGTTTGTATCCTTGTAGCAGTAAAAAGCTCAGAAAATATATAAAGTTAAACAAGTATATTAATAAAACCCAAAAACAGCTAAAGTTGCACAAAAATTGTCACAAAAAGCATAATAAATTAATAAAGGATAAGTCGCATTTATTAGAAGAAATAAAAATATTGTCTACTCAATCTCAAAATAATAAAGTAAAATATGAAACTGACACAATGATACTGGAAACACAAATAGCACGGTTACAAACCTCTCTAAATATATTGAAAAAACAACATAATGAATCTATGCCAAAAACGATTAGTGTGAATACACAGACTTCTATTGACTTATATGAATTGTCTAAAAGCTGTACCTCTGTTAGCAACAGGATTGACAAGGGTTGTCATGCGGGGCCTGTGTCATCACCACAAAAACCATGCTACTTGGGAGACAGTGTCATTAATAAATATAACAATAGTTCTTCAGGTTGTTACAAAAACCTGTCTAAAACCTTCATGTACACAGATGAAATTGGAAATAATATGGGCATATCACTACACTCACTTTTATATGGGCACAAAATCTTTAATTATTGTGTCCATAACGCAAATCTTGTGTCAACAGTGGAAGCAATTTCTAGAAATAAAGAATGCTATGACTGTGACACAAACCTTATTATCCTCTTAGGAAACAGAGGAAACTTGAATAAACAAGATTTAATTAATTGTTTTGAAACATTGAATAAATTAAATGTGAAAAATATAGTTATGTATACCCTACCATATTGTCAGAATTTGCCTAACAATGAAAATTTACTTAGGTATAAGCTCAATATGACAATGTACAATTTGTGTACATACAATAAAAAATTTCACCTCATTGACTTTAGCAAGTGTGCTAATTCTTATTATAGTATTTACAAAGATAGGTTCTACCTATCCAATTATTTTAAACGACAGATAGCTATTTCGCTATCATATTTATTTACAACTTTAGCCAAGAACTTGGCTAGTAGACATGCTCCTATTGAGCATAATAATAATATTGACATACCCTTGGATATAAATCCAAGTAATATTGTTTTAAACATATTATAAAGACAACGGAGAATTCCTCTTGCTTAAAAAAGAAAAATTGTCATAAGGATTGCCACACGTTAGATTCAGTGAATGAAAATTTAGATAATAGCTTTATCAGCCTGGTACACCAGAATATCCAATGTATTAAAGGTAAAGTGCTTGAAATTGAACTTTTTTTAAATAATTTTAATATAGATGTGTTATGTATTACAGAACATTGGCTAAAAAGTTATGAATATGTATTTAGTTTTGGTAACTACCAGGTTGGTAGTTCGTTCAACAGAGTATCATCCATACATGGGGGCTCATTAATTTTAGTAAATAAAAAATTGAAATTTAAGGAACGTACAGACATAGTGAGCCTGTCTGTTGAACGGACGATAGAGCTGGCATCTATTGAATTAGAGCAGTTTGTTATAGTAACGGTGTATAGGCCCCCTTTGTCCAATTTTGAAGTTTTTGAAAAATTAATGGACCAGGTACTGTTCATAATGTCGAATACAAACAAAAAATTAGTAGTATGTGGAGACTTTAACATTAATATCTTAGAATGTAGCTCTTCAAGCATGAAACTGTTAAACCTTTTTAACGCTTATAAATTATCTAATATGTTTATGGAGCCTACGAGAATAACCTCTTCTAGTGCCACTTGTATAGATAATATATTTACGAACATAAATCCAACTGAGAAAAAGATAATTAGTAGTTTAGATTCGGATCACTGTGGCCAACTCATTCGCTTTCCAATTCCAAAGAAAAATGTAAATAAACGTAGAATAACTTTTGTGCCAGTAACAGCTGACCGTATTGGAAAAATGAGATCAGCCCTAATTTCGAACTGCTATATAGCTGATTCTGCTAATCCAAATGAAATATATAATAACTTTTTTTCCAAATTTAATCAAATATTTAACTCAATATTTAAAAGTAAATCGATCACTCTTACTGACACAATGGCGTTCAGTGAATGGGCCACGGTTGATTTGCATAAAAGTAGGCAAAAGTTGTATGAATTGTATGCTGAGCGTCAGTACAACACTAGTGTAGAGTTCAGGGATTATGTGAGATTATTTTCCAAGGATTTCAAAAAGAAATGTGTTTTTGCTAAATCGCAACACATAAAATGTAAGATAAAAAATAGTACTAATATAATTAAAACAACTTGGAAAATAATTAATGATGAAACAGGAAAAGCAACTCCGCGTTTTGATGAATTTCATTTAGATTTAGAGAATAAAAAAATTTCGTCAGACTTAGAGGTTGCTAATACTTTTGAAGAGTTTTTTACAAAAATTCCTGTCTCAACTACGAAATCACTGAACTCCTCACCTTCCATTGCACTCTCTTGGCTAGCTGATAGCTTGCCCCAATGTCATAGTACTTTTAAATTCAGTCGTGTCGATGCCTCTGATGTTATTAAGTCATTTAATTTAATTAATAACAAAAAAACTAACGATTTGTGGGGTTTGTCAGTTAACCTTGTAAAATCATTAATTGACATCGTTGCACCAGACATGGCGGTAATTTTTAACAATTGTGTAGATTGTGGTGTATTTCCTGACTTAATGAAGTACAGTAAAATAATACCGATGTTTAAGTCAGGCAGTACTTCGAACCCTAGTAACTTTAGGCCAATATCGGTTCTCCCAACCTTTAGTAAAATATTTGAGAAAATAATGTTGAACCAGTTGCTAAAACATTTCAAAAAATATAATTTATTACATAATAAGCAATTTGGCTTTACTCGAGGTCGCTCGACTACCGATGCTGGCGTACAGTTATTACTCAATATCTACGAGGCCTGGGAGGATTCACGTGACGCGCTTGGCGTTTTCTGTG
>JACTOM010000221.1:0-10348 GCA_015832385.1 Elymnias hypermnestra
TCAGTCTCCTTTCATTCATTCTCTCTACGTTTCCAAACCATCTAAGCATACCTTTCTCAATTTTAGTCACTACGTCTTCTTTTGTACCACAACCTTCTCTTATCCCACTATTTCTTACTCTGTCACTCAGTTTTAATCCACACTTCTCAACTTTATATATACACATTTCATCAATATTTGTAAATCATTTAGTGAAGTTATATTAATAACTACACTAGCATAATGAAACATTAACAGTCAATCGACAATTGAAAAATTAACGATAGCTAATTTTTTTACCCTATATTACACGAATACCAATATTCTCAATAAACAAGGCAAAGATATTACAAAAAAAAATTGTCTTCCAATAGGAATATCGAATTAAAGTCAATTTCTCCGAAAATTAAATTTTTTTCTGACGCAATTAAACATTAGAATTTTGACGTAACTAAATATTTAATCACTTTTGACACAATTAATGATTAATGTCAATTGAAACACATTCAAAATTAACTTATTTCCAATACTTGTATAAGGTAAATACATAATGAGTTGGTGTCTTCTTTTAAGTATAGTAAGACTACCAGAAAACACCGCTCTTCCTGGATATATTGTTTTACTTACAAGTTATATTTCGTGAGAGGTGGGAGATGGTTTGGGCATGTAGAGAGAATGAATGAAAGGAGACTGACAAAAAGGATTTATGAGTCAAGAGTGAATGCGAAAGTTGGAAGGGGAAGACCAAGGCGAACGTTCCTGGATCAAATCCAGGACATTGTAAATAAGGGCCAAGTCAAGAGTACTCTAAACTCTCTAAAACATGTAGAGAGGATGATGTAGAGAGTATAAATGAAAGGAGACTGACAAAAAGGATTTATGAGTCAATAGTGAATGCGAAAGTTGAAAGGGGAAGACCAAAGCGAACGTTTCTGGATCAAATCCAGGAGATTTTAATTAAGAGCCAAGTCAAGAGTTTCACCTTAGTCCAATCTGTAGTGGCATATTGCATTCCAGTATGGGGTTCAGCTACGAAAGGAAAGATTCTTGAAGTCGAGAGAGGTCAGAGGTCGTTACTAAAAGTGATGCTTTGTAAGCACTATAGGTTCCCTACCGAAAAACTTTATGTATGTGCAGAGGTACTAACAGTAAGGAAACTATACGTGTTACGAAGTGTCCTTAAAGTTCACATTGGCTTACCTATCGTTCCTGAGAACCCCATCCATACTAGAAGAAAGCTTCCAGTAGCACAATTAGTAAGGCCGGCTAAAACAGAATTTGCTGATCGACAGTTTACTTGGCAGTCGATTCGACTTTATAACCTAGTTGACAAAAAGATTAACATCTACCGACTAACATATCGCAAATGCAAGATAACTGTCACACAATGGTTATTACAACTAAGTTATGAAGAGGTAGNTTTAAGTTTAACTTTTACATTAGCTGCACTTGTGATACCCGAATCTCCAATGTTTTATGTCATTAAAGGTACCATTTTACTGCTTAAATATATGAAGTACTAGCATACATACTGTCTCTTATACACATCAAGATGTGTATAAGAGACAGCCCCTATGGGAATGAGGCGTGATACTATGTATGTATGTATGTTATATGTCATAAGTCAAACTAAAAGATTTATAACTAAATAAAAACATGAAACGAGCAAGACTAGTTATAACAAGACTGTGCATGTGTGATGCAAACATGTTAGCATGCATATAGCATCTAATTACGAGTTAATTTGTAACAATAATTCAATTTTATTATAATCCAAATGATTTAACCAATTTATTAAAGATTTTTTACAGGACCGGTAATTTAGAGAATATATTTTTTTGTTAGATAGATTGTAGATATGACTCGATTGATGGGGATACTGACTCCTGGCAAAGGAAGTTCGGGATATATTTGTTCGTGCTACACTTGCTTTGCTTCTTTTATTCTCGGCATTAAAACATCAAAGTGAATTTTGATGCGCTTAAACTATAAGGTAATTTTTGACATCTTGAAATATTAGTCATTTTGGCGCAATTAAATATTCACGTAATTATTTACAAGAGTTTATTTTAAAACATTAAAGATTTGAGTTAATTGCGAAGCATTTAATATAAGTGTCCAATTTTGACACAATTAATGATTAAAGTCAATTTTGCCGCTATTAAATACTACAGTAAATAAACATTTAAGCCTTAATTTCACTTTTGACGGCTTCATATATTACCTTTTTTTGACACAAATAAACATTAGTCTGTATTTACGCAATTAAACATACCAATCACTTTTGACGCAATTTAACAAAGGAGAGAGAGAGAGAGAGAGAGAGAGAGAGAGAGAGAATACACCTTATTGTACACCATAAATAATACTTACAATATATACTATAACTTAATCATAGGGTACAAAAAGGCGGCCTTAAGTAGCGATTGCTGCCAGGCAACCTTAGGGTTAGACAAATTTATTACGGAAATGGGTAGGTGGTGTATAAAAGGTGTAGTTTTTTCGATACATATAAAACATACATGAGTACATAAACAGATACATACAAAAATACATACTAAAAAATATAGATTTACATACGAACCCAAAAATACATATTATAATAAACTAATATATATAAATATATTCGTCGTCTAAGTGCACAAGGAGAGGTAGTGATCCTTAACGAGGTTTTTAAAAACATTGAATGAATTGGCCTCTCTGATCGTCAGAGGTAGCTCATTCCATAATTCGATCCCCTGTACCGCAAAGGATTGCCCAAAGAACATAGTTTTATGGGGAATAATATTTAGTTTAAGGCTCCGGGATGGCCTTAAACATCTTCTGTCCGAATCATTAAAACTAAAATGTTCCTTGAGATAAGCTGGAGCACCAGGATTAAATAACACACAGTACAGAAGGGAAACAATATGCAAATTCCGGCGAAAACGTATAGGCAACCACTTGAGCTTCGCACGAAATTCTGATACATGGTCATATTTGCGTAATCCAAATATGAACCGAATAGAGAGATTTTGTAATCGCTCAAGCTTGTTCAATTGGTCCTCGGTCAGATTAGGATAGCTTGCATCAGCGTAATCAAGAACGGAAAGAAGTAGAGACTGTGCAAGCATAATTTTGGTAGGAATGGGAAGCAGTGAGCGCAAACGGCGCAGAGTAGGAGTCATTTTAGATGCATTTAAGTATGAGAGCCACTTTAGATGTAATTAAATACATTTGGAAAGATTATTTTCATTTTTTTAATGGAGTAAAACAAGTTAATATAAACTCACCCCTATGGTTAAGCTTTCATCCAACATAATCCTCAGTTTGTACCTCCTGGCTAATTCCACTAATTTCCTCAAAGGACACATGGTTCCTGTATTGAAGTAAATTGCTTCAGCGACCAAGAAAGCTCGTCTTTTTGGATTGAGCTCCTTCTTCTGTGCTGCTTGTTCAAGCAATCTTTCTAGATCGTTCATGTCATTGTGTTTGAAGTATCTGACAGTGCTACGGGAGGCATCTATACCTTTTTGTATGGCAAACCATACCTTTTCATCACTGTTGAGATAATAAATAACTAAAGAACAATCTACAGGTAATATTATAAAATATGAAAGAAATTCTGCACTCTTGTCTTTTTGAACAATTTAATGTATTTTTGTATAGAGATAAAAGTGACATTGAAAGCTGTTATAGGATAAAGTAACTGTCTTTATTACAAACATTTTAAGAAATCACATCTTATTTGAGGAGTGTGTCAAACTAAATCAAAATTTAATTGTTTTATAACACTTTCATGTCGCTTCAAACATACAATGGCTTAAACAGAATCATCCACACCCTGTTCTAATAAAAACCCAAAACAATCGCAACCATGTTTAAAAGGAACATTTTTATTTCAAACATTTATTTAAAATGTGACATGCAACTTCAAATGACGATATAGATGTGTAAAGTATGACTACAAAAATTAAAAATTATGACTTAGCCTAAATTGTTTGAGAACTGCAATAGAGACTTTGTCTAGGTCAATATGAAGTCATTTTGATGATCTTCGCTTGACCTTCACTAGTGGATGTTGTGAATTCTATTTGCAGTAGAAGAAATTAAAAAAATTGTAAATTTTGATTTATCTATATCTGGACACTATTCTGGCTTCAATCCTGGCTAGTAGACTGTAACAGCAAAGATGTGCCGAGAAACAAATATTTGCATACTCATACTATATTTCATAGACACCATTAAAAGGTACTTTACCTTCTATCTACAATATATTATCAATTAAAAAACATATACAGTGGCAATAGAATTAGGTTACTACAGTAAAAATGCTATGTTAAAAACTATAGACATTTTGGAGGAATCTAATTTGCAATGAGGAAGAAGAAACCATAAGTCTACTGGGAGTAGAATTATTCACGTCCTGAAGGCCTTTCCACAACCAGAAGACTTTAATAGCTCCCACTTAAAACCCACCTTCAATCTACTGGATTGGGTGTTTCAGAGTATTTATGGGAGACTAAATGATGGGGTGTGTACATAATGACAGTCCAAATGTATCCACTGTCCACCACAGAATAATAATATATAAAATCAATTACCATGATGAAAGATCATTATTATTTTTGGATTTATGGCTTTTTCCTGTGCCACACTGGCACAATTTACTTCGCCAGTGTCACGTAGAAGTAGAAGACGCACGTATAAGGATTTTTGATAAACGAATCTTTTGTTTATACATATTTTTAATTAACGCGAAAAAAAAGGGGGTACTTGTACTTTCTACATGCTAATCCTTTAAATTACTTTAAACAACCCAAAACCAACAAANACGCTCGTAACATTTGCAACGCGCACCAATACGCTCGTAACATTTGCAACGCGCACCAATACGCTCGTAACATTTGCAACGCGCACCAATACGCTCGTAACATTTGCAACGCGCACCAATACGCTCGTAACATTTGCAACGCGCACCAATACGCTCGTAACATTTGCAACGCGCACCAATACGCTCGTAACATTTGCAACGCGCACCAATACGCTCGTAACATTTGCAACGCGCACCAATACGCTCGTAACATTTGCAACGCGCACCAATACGCTCGTAACATTTGCAACGCGCACCAATACGCTCGTAACATTTGCAACGCGCACCAATACGCTCGTAACATTTGCAACGCGCACCAATACGCTCGTAACATTTGCAACGCGCACCAATACGCTCGTAACATTTGCAACGCGCACCAATACGCTCGTAACATTTGCAACGCGCACCAATACGCTCGTAACATTTGCAACGCGCACCAATACGCTCGTAACATTTGCAACGCGCACCAATACGCTCGTAACATTTGCAACGCGCACCAATACGCTCGTAACATTTGCAACGCGCACCAATACGCTCGTAACATTTGCAACGCGCACCAATACGCTCGTAACATTTGCAACGCGCACCAATACGCTCGTAACATTTGCAACGCGCACCAATACGCTCGTAACATTTGCAACGCGCACCAATACGCTCGTAACATTTGCAACGCGCACCAATACGCTCGTAACATTTGCAACGCGCACCAATACGCTCGTAACATTTGCAACGCGCACCAATACGCTCGTAACATTTGCAACGCGCACCAATACGCTCGTAACATTTGCAACGCGCACCAATACGCTCGTAACATTTGCAACGCGCACCAATACGCTCGTAACATTTGCAACGCGCACCAATACGCTCGTAACATTTGCAACGCGCACCAATACGCTCGTAACATTTGCAACGCGCACCAATACGCTCGTAACATTTGCAACGCGCACCAATACGCTCGTAACATTTGCAACGCGCACCAATACGCTCGTAACATTTGCAACGCGCACCAATACGCTCGTAACATTTGCAACGCGCACCAATACGCTCGTAACATTTGCAACGCGCACCAATACGCTCGTAACATTTGCAACGCGCACCAATACGCTCGTAACATTTGCAACGCGCACCAATACGCTCGTAACATTTGCAACGCGCACCAATACGCTCGTAACATTTGCAACGCGCACCAATACGCTCGTAACATTTGCAACGCGCACCAATACGCTCGTAACATTTGCAACGCGCACCAATACGCTCGTAACATTTGCAACGCGCACCAATACGCTCGTAACATTTGCAACGCGCACCAATACGCTCGTAACATTTGCAACGCGCACCAATACGCTCGTAACATTTGCAACGCGCACCAATACGCTCGTAACATTTGCAACGCGCACCAATACGCTCGTAACATTTGCAACGCGCACCAATACGCTCGTAACATTTGCAACGCGCACCAATACGCTCGTAACATTTGCAACGCGCACCAATACGCTCGTAACATTTGCAACGCGCACCAATACGCTCGTAACATTTGCAACGCGCACCAATACGCTCGTAACATTTGCAACGCGCACCAATACGCTCGTAACATTTGCAACGCGCACCAATACGCTCGTAACATTTGCAACGCGCACCAATACGCTCGTAACATTTGCAACGCGCACCAATACGCTCGTAACATTTGCAACGCGCACCAATACGCTCGTAACATTTGCAACGCGCACCAATACGCTCGTAACATTTGCAACGCGCACCAATACGCTCGTAACATTTGCAACGCGCACCAATACGCTCGTAACATTTGCAACGCGCACCAATACGCTCGTAACATTTGCAACGCGCACCAATACGCTCGTAACATTTGCAACGCGCACCAATACGCTCGTAACATTTGCAACGCGCACCAATACGCTCGTAACATTTGCAACGCGCACCAATACGCTCGTAACATTTGCAACGCGCACCAATACGCTCGTAACATTTGCAACGCGCACCAATACGCTCGTAACATTTGCAACGCGCACCAATACGCTCGTAACATTTGCAACGCGCACCAATACGCTCGTAACATTTGCAACGCGCACCAATACGCTCGTAACATTTGCAACGCGCACCAATACGCTCGTAACATTTGCAACGCGCACCAATACGCTCGTAACATTTGCAACGCGCACCAATACGCTCGTAACATTTGCAACGCGCACCAATACGCTCGTAACATTTGCAACGCGCACCAATACGCTCGTAACATTTGCAACGCGCACCAATACGCTCGTAACATTTGCAACGCGCACCAATACGCTCGTAACATTTGCAACGCGCACCAATACGCTCGTAACATTTGCAACGCGCACCAATACGCTCGTAACATTTGCAACGCGCACCAATACGCTCGTAACATTTGCAACGCGCACCAATACGCTCGTAACATTTGCAACGCGCACCAATACGCTCGTAACATTTGCAACGCGCACCAATACGCTCGTAACATTTGCAACGCGCACCAATACGCTCGTAACATTTGCAACGCGCACCAATACGCTCGTAACATTTGCAACGCGCACCAATACGCTCGTAACATTTGCAACGCGCACCAATACGCTCGTAACATTTGCAACGCGCACCAATACGCTCGTAACATTTGCAACGCGCACCAATACGCTCGTAACATTTGCAACGCGCACCAATACGCTCGTAACATTTGCAACGCGCACCAATACGCTCGTAACATTTGCAACGCGCACCAATACGCTCGTAACATTTGCAACGCGCACCAATACGCTCGTAACATTTGCAACGCGCACCAATACGCTCGTAACATTTGCAACGCGCACCAATACGCTCGTAACATTTGCAACGCGCACCAATACGCTCGTAACATTTGCAACGCGCACCAATACGCTCGTAACATTTGCAACGCGCACCAATACGCTCGTAACATTTGCAACGCGCACCAATACGCTCGTAACATTTGCAACGCGCACCAATACGCTCGTAACATTTGCAACGCGCACCAATACGCTCGTAACATTTGCAACGCGCACCAATACGCTCGTAACATTTGCAACGCGCACCAATACGCTCGTAACATTTGCAACGCGCACCAATACGCTCGTAACATTTGCAACGCGCACCAATACGCTCGTAACATTTGCAACGCGCACCAATACGCTCGTAACATTTGCAACGCGCACCAATACGCTCGTAACATTTGCAACGCGCACCAATACGCTCGTAACATTTGCAACGCGCACCAATACGCTCGTAACATTTGCAACGCGCACCAATACGCTCGTAACATTTGCAACGCGCACCAATACGCTCGTAACATTTGCAACGCGCACCAATACGCTCGTAACATTTGCAACGCGCACCAATACGCTCGTAACATTTGCAACGCGCACCAATACGCTCGTAACATTTGCAACGCGCACCAATACGCTCGTAACATTTGCAACGCGCACCAATACGCTCGTAACATTTGCAACGCGCACCAATACGCTCGTAACATTTGCAACGCGCACCAATACGCTCGTAACATTTGCAACGCGCACCAATACGCTCGTAACATTTGCAACGCGCACCAATACGCTCGTAACATTTGCAACGCGCACCAATACGCTCGTAACATTTGCAACGCGCACCAATACGCTCGTAACATTTGCAACGCGCACCAATACGCTCGTAACATTTGCAACGCGCACCAATACGCTCGTAACATTTGCAACGCGCACCAATACGCTCGTAACATTTGCAACGCGCACCAATACGCTCGTAACATTTGCAACGCGCACCAATACGCTCGTAACATTTGCAACGCGCACCAATACGCTCGTAACATTTGCAACGCGCACCAATACGCTCGTAACATTTGCAACGCGCACCAATACGCTCGTAACATTTGCAACGCGCACCAATACGCTCGTAACATTTGCAACGCGCACCAATACGCTCGTAACATTTGCAACGCGCACCAATACGCTCGTAACATTTGCAACGCGCACCAATACGCTCGTAACATTTGCAACGCGCACCAATACGCTCGTAACATTTGCAACGCGCACCAATACGCTCGTAACATTTGCAACGCGCACCAATACGCTCGTAACATTTGCAACGCGCACCAATACGCTCGTAACATTTGCAACGCGCACCAATACGCTCGTAACATTTGCAACGCGCACCAATACGCTCGTAACATTTGCAACGCGCACCAATACGCTCGTAACATTTGCAACGCGCACCAATACGCTCGTAACATTTGCAACGCGCACCAATACGCTCGTAACATTTGCAACGCGCACCAATACGCTCGTAACATTTGCAACGCGCACCAATACGCTCGTAACATTTGCAACGCGCACCAATACGCTCGTAACATTTGCAACGCGCACCAATACGCTCGTAACATTTGCAACGCGCACCAATACGCTCGTAACATTTGCAACGCGCACCAATACGCTCGTAACATTTGCAACGCGCACCAATACGCTCGTAACATTTGCAACGCGCACCAATACGCTCGTAACATTTGCAACGCGCACCAATACGCTCGTAACATTTGCAACGCGCACCAATACGCTCGTAACATTTGCAACGCGCACCAATACGCTCGTAACATTTGCAACGCGCACCAATACGCTCGTAACATTTGCAACGCGCACCAATACGCTCGTAACATTTGCAACGCGCACCAATACGCTCGTAACATTTGCAACGCGCACCAATACGCTCGTAACATTTGCAACGCGCACCAATACGCTCGTAACATTTGCAACGCGCACCAATACGCTCATAACATTTGCAACGCGCACCGATATGCTCATAACATTTGCAACGCGCACAAATATGTTCATAACATCTGCGAGTCGCATGAATTGGCACTATTTTAACGATTTAGCTACCACAAGGGTTAAATTACCTTGTACCAATTCAACACGCTTCAATCTTACTCTATGTCACCACTTACCTTCAGCTGAGATACTAGTCTAAAGCTTACTTGTTAGCAATAAAAAATAAACTTAATTTTTTTATGAAAAACTTCTTTCACCCTAAGATCTAAAGAAGTAAATTGTCTTTTAGTATCTTAGATTATATTATCAGGTTTAATCACAGTTGACTGTGATCACACCTGATGGTAAATACCATATCATCGCGGACTTATTCATCGAAATTTTATGATAAACAATTCCGTAGTACATTAATTTGATCTATCTCGTAAGATTTAGCCAGCGTTTGCGATTTAAACACACTACAATGTTTGTTACGACATCACATTACAAATCTCTAAATTTCTCGGCATTTCTGTAGTTTAATATATATGTATTATACATATAAACTTTCCTCTTGATTCACTCTATTTATTGCTGAAAACTACATTAAAATATGTTGAATAGTTCAAAAGATCTACGGTAACAATGACAGCGACATCACTTTAACTACGTAAAGAATAGATATGGTTATTTTCATGTAAAATACATACAAACATAGCATCACGCCTCATTCCCATAGGGG
>JACTOM010000329.1:0-12841 GCA_015832385.1 Elymnias hypermnestra
TAGTGCGTAAATTGCATTTCCCAGCGACAAAAAAAAAAAAGAAGTACTATACTGCTAACTATAGGTTATTTTTAATTTAGGTTATATTTTATTTTTGTTACTTTGTTTACTTTTTGCTATATTTTTTTTAGTTATTAGTTAGTTCATGTTGTGTTTACTTTTAAGTGATAGCTACATTTATATAAAAACTAGGCTATAAGATATGGGTAAGTTATCGTTAGTAAACCTAATAAATTAATAGACCAGGTGAACTATATAAGTTCGATTATTAAGCTACTTATATCATATATTCCGGTATGAAATCTTTAACCAATGTATACAATAAAATACAATGTTACAATAAAAAGAGAAATTGTACTTTTGGAGAAAGTACCGTACGGGGTAAACACGACGTATTTGCATTACAAATGAACGCGAGTTACACAACACACTTACAGATCCGTGTGCCGCTTTGTTTACCGCCGTTTACTTGTAAACGATATAAATCGAATTACGTGACAGCGAATATTTTACAACAGTTAACAAATACTAAATTCATATACCTTTAAGATAGTTATTTTGACTTGGGAAGTAAACTGCTACGTCGTACGTGACGAGGGCGTTACGAAAACCGAGGCAAACGGACGGTGTGAGCCTCTTCGGCAGCTCACTCTTGCGAAGATTTGCCGGTTCAAGATAAATGAAAATGCCACCAGATTCTTCACTCCAATTCTCCGCCGTCTACTTGTCACCAGACGAGGATTTATGTATCGCGATTCGAACTTTTGTTCAGCAGGAACGTGTTTACCAAATTGACCTATTAATCTATGTTGTTTGCGACTGGCAAACGTGCACTATTGTGACAAGCAAACGACGGTGGTTGACACTTTATTTGTTAAAAAGGACATCCTATGATTGGAGTTTTATTTCCTACCAATCGCAGGGATTACTTTAATTGCACAAACAACTTTTTTCTAAGAAATGACAATCATACAAATATATACATGCTATAGATAAACAAAACATCATATACAATCTATAAATATCTATATAGGGACTTTAAGTTAACAAAAATATACTTATACGAAAACGAACGATTTTAACAATAATATTGACTTTAAATTAAAACAAATATCTTATTATCTACTAAAAAGGGAAAAGTCGCGAACAGACGGCGGTAGTAACTTTGAATGTTTGTAGAAAATTATCACGTTCTCGTGTTTTATATGCATATATAGAATATGTATATAAAACACGAGAACGGCTGGACTGATTTGGCTTCTGCGTTAAATTTTATAGCCGTGTTTTAAAAAAATCACGTTATCAAATTCTTTGTTTCATCCGTTCTAAGCCACTATAACCAAAATAGTAGTAATATTCAATTACGATTAGATAAGTCCCATTGCATAATGGTTGCAGAATTCATTGCTATATATCAAGCCTTAGTTTACATTGAAACTGTTAATTCCAACAATTTTGTAATTTTGACAGATTCTAGAAGCGCTCTGCGTCATTTGGCATGTAGCTCGACTTTTCGAGGCACATCGAGCCAAATTTGGAACAGTTGTTATCCCTTACTTCCAAAACTGTATGGTTGCAATGGATCCCATCTCATGTGGGTGTTGTAGGAAACGGTAGACAGCCTGGCTTAACAGGCCTGTATAGATGGTGAGAGTGTGCATCTAGATCCAGTTTTTTCAGACATATTTGAGCAAGTCAAAACCGATTGCTTTTCTTTTTGGATATTATGGAGTATTTTGATAAGTGGTCAAAGGAGAAGGGCATATGGTGGAAATGGAAAATAAATCGAATAGATATTATAATAGCGTTAAGGCTTTGTTCTGGATATATTCCCTCAAATAAATTTGCGAATTCAATCAGGAAATACTCCCGATTGCTCCACTTGTAGGGTAATTGAAGATAAATATCATGTCTTGATGGAGTGTGTACAACTAGGATATAAGTGAGATATAGTCGAGTTCATTACGCCATTAGCATACCCTTACTGTAAGAAGACAACATACATACATACATAGCATCACGCCTCATTCCCATAGGGGTAGGCAGAGACANCCGATTGCTTTTCTTTTTGGATATTATGGAGTATTTTGATAAGTGGTCAAAGGAGAAGGGCATATGGTGGAAATGGAAAATAAATCGAATAGATCTTATAATAGCGTTAAGGCTTTGTTCTGGATATAGTCCCTCAAATACCTTTGCGAATTTAATCAGGAAATACTCCCAATTGCTCCACTTGTAGGGTAATTGAAGATATATATCATGTCTTGATGGAGTGTGTACAACTAGGATATAAGTGAGATATAGTAGAGTTCATTATCCCATTAGCATACTAAGTCGAAATTATATTTAATTGCATATTATGTTTAACCAACGGAGTGACATAGTCGCATAGTGACTAAGCTCCTTAAATAAAGAGACAAAAAAATAGCACTTGTTAGAATTGCGAGTCTGTTTTTCCTTTTGCAATGCTAAGTAAAACCACGGTAAAAACAGAGCAATGCCAGTCTACTTAATAAACACTTTCATTTAAAGGTAAAAAGAATCAAAAATCACTTTCATTCTGACTGTTACATCTTATATAACGACCTTGTAGCAATGTTAACAGCATTTAACTTAAATATAAGTTGTGGGCGATTCTCACTGGCCTTGAAAAACTGTCGAATTGGCTAAGTATACAACGCAATATTGTTCTGAATAACTCAGTTTCGATTGTAAGAATTTGAGACACCTATAATAATATTATATCTCTATATATATAGTTCTGATGTGCGTGTGTATGTCACTGAACTTCTTCTAAACGGCTGGATAGATAATGTCGAAGTTTTTTGTGTATCTTCAGGTGTTAATAGACATATCTTGGAGTTAGATGTACGGTGAGAATTTTGTCGTCGTCGTCGCTTCAAGCGATGGACGTCCACTGCTGGACATAGGTCTCACGTTATGATGTCCACAAGGCCCGATATTGCGCCGCCTGACTCCAGCGGCTACCGGCGACCCTCTTTATGTCGTCGGTCCACCTTGTGGGAGGTCTCCCTACACTGCGCCGCCCGGTGCGGGGTCGCCACTCCAGCACCTTCGGGCCCCAACGTCCATCGGTCCGTCGGACTATGTGCCCCGCCCATTGCCACTTCAGGTTCGCGATTCGTAGGGCTGTGTCGGTGACTTTGGTTCTGCTACGGATCTCCTCATTTCTGATTTGATCGCGAAGAGAAACTCCGAGCATAGCCCTCTCTATCGAATGCTGAGTGACTCTAAGCTTTCGTATGAGACCCATAGTCAGCGACCACGTTTCTGAGCCGTAGGTCATCACTGGCAACACGCACTGTTCGAATAGCTTAGCTTTGTCTTCAGGCACTGAGGGCTATTGGACGAAAAGATCTGCCGTAGTTTCTCGAACGCTGCTCAACCGAGTTGGATTCGGCGGTTAACCTCTTTGTCGAAATTGGACCTACCTAGTTGGTGAGAATTTAGGCCATACTTAATCACAATAATACTTGAAAGGGTTTTTCTTCGATTGGTGATGGTGTATCCCTTCGAGTCTGTTCCGATTTCTGCTACCTCGGCTCTATCTTCCAAAACGACAATGGAGAAAGGAAGTGGAGGCAGGTCTCGGGAACAATTTGCGATGCAAGAATGCTCCTCAAACTAAAGGGGAAAATTTATAAGACGATCGTAAGACCTGTCATCCTGTATGGATCAGAGTGCTGTTCCACCAAAGGAAATTGTATGCAGCGGAGATGCGAATGTTGAGATGGATGTGTGGAGTGACAAAATTAGATAAAATTAGGAATGAGTATATTAGAGGAAGTGTGAAAGTAGCACCAACGACCGAGAAGCTAAGGAGTGGTATGCTATCCTGGTATGGACATGTCATGAGAAGGGAGGATAGCCATGTATGCAAGAGGACCCTAAATATTATGGATAGCTGCAGGACCGGGAGAGGGCGACCAAAAAAAGTGTGGATGAACTGTGTGAAAGAGGATATGTGTTTAAGGGGTGAGAATGAAGAAATGACAGCGGATAGAGTGGAGTGGCGAAAGGAAACATGCTTTGCCGACCCCACATAGTGCGATAAGGGCAAGAAAATGATGATGACTTAAAAAGGGACGAAAATTCGTATAGAAACCCTAAATTTTTAAAGATAAAGAACTAACGCAACGCATTTGCTATTTCTTCTTCTCGGGGTTAACTTCTCTTCTATGATTTAGAAATCCCGCGTTTATTGTTGTATTTAGTAATTAAATTTAATAGCTAATAGCTAGTTTAAAGCTTTATCTCGAAGTTATAACGGAACGTTAAATACCTTGCAGCGAAAACGATAAAGGTTTTTTTTAACTGTATCAATTTGTCGTACAAATGGAAGCTGTTTTTGCTCAATGCTACTTTTTATATTTCGTGTCATTCACAGATGAATAACGTTAAGAAGGTGAACAGATAACTAACTATACTGTATTGGTTACTTTGTCTCATTGTCAACCATATTAGGATCAATATAAGTACATCAGATTAAAATCAAATTAATGGTGATAATTTCAATCTGCCAAATCTAAATAACAGTATATCTTTCAGATATTATCCTTAATAGTCAGAAGGTTTTATACTGGTTATTGAGTAGGTTTCAATATTGTTATCATCACGACTCAAGGAGAAGGCCTCTTTGAAAACTGAATTGGACTCATCCGGAACTCCACGTGTTTTTGCCTCTGGGTAATACTTTTGGGTACAAACTCCGACTTATGGATCAGGAGTGTGAGACTCGGTGAGGAAGACAGCTTCAAAATACCCATTAAAACCCAGTGGAGCCCATTTCATCCAACAAAGAGACACCAGTGGATCTACTTTTGCATTCGACTGAGGATTCACGGAGATGCGAGGACCTATCCCGCCTCCTCCAGCGGTGTGAAGGAGCATCCACTGCAATCTCTCTTTCTAGTTCGTGGGCTTCGCTCAGTGAGATAACCGTTTCATAGAAGAACGCCATATGTGAGTAACCACTGAGTTTCTTGCTGGTTTTTTCTCAGCGGAATCAGTTTTCTGAACTGGTGGTAGATTTGTCACCAACGGACAGACTACTGACGATTCAAAGTGCGTTTTGATGCTACTTGAATAAGCCCCACTCAAGGATGAAGAGGGTTCCGCTGGATTTTAGGGAGTAATGACAAAAGAAAACTTAGAAGATTAGAAAGCGTGGGATTGAATGAACTGCTGTAATCTAAATAGAATAAATTAAAAATATATATTGTAATGAAGATAAGAAAAAACGAAACCCGGCTGACTTTGTTATAGTTTCTTCTCAGGACAGGGTGCAAAGGAACTCTCGTAACGTTAGATTCTAAGTCATACCTTAATACCATCATGAGTACATTGAAAAATACATGGAAAAAACTGTATGTCACGATTCTAACAGTATTTCTTTAAAAAAAATGCCTACTTGAATAAAGTGGTTTTGAGTTTGAATTTGAATGCTAGGGTTCTTCATGGGGTAAAGATTTCTCCATAAATACATTTTCCAACAAAAAAAAGGATGTTTATAAAGATTAGCGTCATACGTAGATAACAAAAATAATCGTGAGTCATATTTTCCACTCGCACCGGTTGAATGTCGCTTGCAACACTTGTTTGCTGTGTTGATGCAAGCAGGTATATGACGTCATCGAGAGCATCGGCTCGAGTGACGTCATACCTCGGTCGATTTAAACCTGAGAAGCTGGAAATCTCTCTTTTCATGGACTTCGTTATTACGAGTATACATATATTTCTTCTTACTTTGTTAAGCTACGATGGAACTGGCTTGTATATGTTTTTGTATCGTAACCTTTGCTGGTAGGGTGTCAGAGTCCTAGCTGAAAGAACTCTGATTATAAAACGTAAGGAGGATCTCGAGTCCTCCATAGCAGATGTGGCGACGGTTAAAGCGTTCCGCCCATTGCTGGAACAGTGGTTTTGCCGGAGCCATGGCACGCTCCCCTATAGACTGGTGCAGGTGGTCCCAGGACATGGCTGTTTCGGGAAGTAAGGTAAGTAGCAGCCCATTAACGTCCCACTGCTGGACACAGGCCTCCTCACACGGATTAGAGAAGGTTTTTAGAGCATACACACAAGTGCACTCTCTATTCCTTCACTCTCATAATCCAATGTGACGGGAATCCGACACGACCGGAGAGAGATCAGGCGCAGGACCGATGGCTTAACGTGCTCTTCGAAGCACGGACGACTTTTTGAATTGGCCCGACCCGGGACTCGAACTCAGGACCTACAGATATTAGGTCAAACATGCTAGCTACTAGACAAATGACGCAGTCTTCCGGGAAATACCAGCACCATATTGCTGGCCGGGAGGAATCGCCCACCTGCATCAGAGAAGATCTCTCACTGACGAGCTGAGCAAGTGCAATGGTCGCTAGCAAAGCAGAATGGATGGGCGGCCCTCCTTTTGTGAGTAAAAGAGGCACTTGAGGGGAAGCGGGATATACGAGTAAGGCGGTAAAAGGCGCGAATTTGCGCGCTTCGTCCCACAACTTTGAATCTTGTTTCGGTTTCATCCAGGTTTCCATATTGGATTGCGCAAGCGAGCAGCAGGGCTCCCACTTTAGGATAACGTGGGACCGCTGGGTTTTAGTAGGTATTCCGTCTTTTCAGTGAGTCCCACAATCCCTACTCTTTGGTCGGGATGCGTTTAAGCATTTCCAAGCTAAAACACGGTGGTAACTAGCCACGGCCGGAGCGTGTGCTAGCAGGGCGAGTACTCGCAACTCTAAACTCAGAATTAATATAATATTGGCGAGGCCATTGCTTTACATCTACAACTTGTGTTTAAGCACAACTGTATTTCCAGAAAGGTGGAAAGTGACTAGGGTAACTCCAGTTCCTAAAGGGGAAGCAAAAACAAAGCTTGATGGATACAGACCTATCGCTGTGTTGTCATCGCCAGCAAAAATACTCGAATCTGCTATTTACAGAAAAATTTACATGCAGTTAAGCGAACAACTGTCAGATGTTCAACACGGTTTCCGGCCAGCCAGGAGTACCACCAGTAATCTTCTCAGCTACATTACCAATGTTGTACCCACTGTCGACAGGGGAGAGCAGACTGATGCAGCCTACTTTGATTTCCGGAAGGCTTTTGACTTAGTAAACAACGATATTTTACTCAAGAAATTAGCAATGATTGGTTTTACCCCACATTTATTATATTTTTTTGCTAGCTACATGAAAAATAGGCAACAATATGTAGAATACAAAGGGCATCGTTCCGAACTTTATTTTACCAGGTCTGGCGTAAGTCAGGGCAGTAACCTTGGGCCTTTGCAATTTATAATTATGATAAATGACTTGCCCGAAGCAGTAAAGAACGCAAAATGTTTACTGTTTGCTGACGACCTAAAACTTTTCTTGACCGTAAAAACGCGAAACGACTGTAAGCAATTGCAGAAAGATATAGATAGAGTAGTTGCATGGAGCAAAGACAATCTATTGGAATTTAATACAGCAAAATGCGTGACTATTACTTTTTCCCGTGCACGCACTCCACTTCTGCATAATTACGAAATAGAGGGAGCGCCAATGACTAGAGTCGATGAGGTTAGAGATCTGGGGGTGACTCTAAACTCTGAGCTGAAGTTTCGTAATCATATAGAGAACTGCTGTAAAAAAGCGTACAGGAATTTGGGGTTCATGCTTCGTACAGTTAAAGGCTTTACGAATATAAATGTTATAAGGGTATTATACAACGCAATAGTAAGAAGCCATTTAGAAGGAAATGCAGTCATTTGGTCTCCGCATGAAACTAAGTATAGCCTCATGTTGGAGAAAGTACAAAATAAATTTACTAGAAACCTTTATAAGACCTTATTTGGGGTGTATCCATATTATCCGTTAATGTATCCGAGCCTATTCGTCTTAGGTATGGTCGGGTACAATGAACTCAGAGTTAGGAGGGAACTAGCACTAGTCATATATATGTTAAGGATAATTACATGTAAAATTCACAATGCCGACTTACTAGGGCACGTGCAATTTTATATTCCGGATAAGTATGTTTGGCGAAGACGACGACCGCCGTTGTTGCTGGTACCTCGCGGTCGCACCAACTTACTTAACAAGGCACCATTGACGCGTGCGCTTTGTATTATTAACTCTATTGCTACTGAATCTGATATTTTTCATTGTTCTCTGAGTGATCTCACAAAGGTAGCTTTAAATATTATATGCTATAGGATTAATAATAGGATAAATCTTTAGATAATAAGATAGAATAAGTTTTTCACTATTGTATTAGGATTACCTGTGATGATAGTGATTAAAATAAATAAATAAATAAATAAAAAAATTGTAATAAATTTCACCTTATTTGTTGCTTTAAACAATCGTATAAACATGAGTAAAGAAGTCACACGGCTCGCAAAACTCCGCATCGGATATTCATGCCGAGTGCAACGTTGGGGAATCCGTGACTCAGCGATCGGAATCGTTTAATCGTATTGTTATTACTTATAAATACATACATTTGTTATTTATTACGATTTATTGTTGTCAAACATCGTTTTCTCTACATATTATTTCTCGACTGATGATAATTAATGAACGGCTTAAAATCTTTTGTTGCACTTATAGCAAAGTTAATCGGGTATGTTTTTTTAATTGATTTAATGTATTTTTATGCATAAATCATTCCCGTGACAGTGGAAAGTCTACTAATTCAGACTATAGATTAATAGTTGGTAACATCGATGTTTTATTTCACTTAGTTTTTTATTACTTTAAGACAGATATACAAATATGTGTACCGAATATTCCAGAAGAACTGCACTGAGGAAAAACAGTCATAGTCTTGTCTGTGTATATGTATGAGGACATCTGACAAAAAATGGTACACTGCAAACAAAATGAATATGGCCATCGCTATACTACTACATTATCTTCATTAGATTGACATTGGTTAATTCGTTGTATATTTAGAATGGAATGTCCGATTTTAATAATTTTAAAAGTATTTTACAGGTAATTAATCGGTCTTTAATAGGATAAGGATTAATACAGAGATATGAATAATATGATCTGATTATTGACGCCACTCTTAATAACTTTTAAAATGCAAAAAAGTAGTTATAGTGGCATTACTACAGTAGTCGGATATATAGTTTATGATATATTAATACGTTCTATATTACTGTAAACATTTTTTTTTCTTCCATCATCAATAGTTGCCGCAGCACATGCAAAGACAATTGTTTTTTCACACCGTGGGTTACATTAATACATTTTATTAGGGATCCCTATTATATTTGAGAAAGTAATATAACCTTTGTCGTTCAGTGAAAATGCAGCTTTATTATGGTGGAAAAATTTTTGAAATCGCTCCAGTAGTTTTTGTGTGAAAACGTTACAAACGTACACGATACATACAATAACATAAATGTTTCCTCTTTATAATTGTTTCGTAAAAAAGGGGTACAAAGGGTTTTTATTATGTATTAATACAGAGATTATTTTAGTTGTTCCTGTATAAAAGTCGTATATGACTAAGAATGAACAAAATTGATGATTTCGATCGCAATTGTCCAATGACAATCGCACCTGATGATAACGCGTGGTGTGCGCACGGCGCTATGACTTGCGCGACGTCTTTGCACACGAGTTGATATTATGAATGAATATAAACCCAGGGTCTTCTTATCTTTTATCAGTTTTACGAGTAATAGCTGTGAGCATAACGCGAGTAGAAAACACAACCGTGAGTATTACTATAATCATATTATATCACTTTATCTATATAAACTAATATCAAGAGGAAACATTTTTGTTTTTTTTATTTGTCTTTATTAAAAGGCACTTGTCCCAGTGTACATTTTAATAAATAAATTTTATATTAGAACTAGCTTTAAACTTAAATATCACAATAATTAAAATAGTAAATAAATCTAAGGGTATAAGGCTTCTTCGTCATTTTCGTAATTGTACAAATTTATAATATGTTGTCCTGGATTTGGTCCAGGAACGTTCGCCTTGGTCTTCTGTTTAATTTTCAATTAATGAATAATACATTAACTAAAGCTAGGCGATGAATTTATATAAACTTACATATGGACAAAACACAAAATAATAATAGTATGACAAATATTACAAGAATATACTAATAAATAACAAAATAAAAATATGTGTAGTGATTTCTACTGTCTGGTAATTAGGGGGAGCAAATTTCATAAGCTGGTAGGCGAAACAAGAAAAGATTGCACATGAAATTTAGTGTTATATTTCAGCGTTTTTAAAATGTGCTGACGTGACGTTTGAAAGTGGGCTTACACTCCAATAAATTCAAATTTATTTTTAAGGTATGCATGAGTTTTAAGATGCACGCAGTACAGTAGACATAGTAAATGTAGATCCTGGCGACGGTTAATAAGAAGCCAATTGAGCATTTGACGAAATTTAGATAAAAGGGAATATCTACGCAATACAAATAGCGAGGTTATGAAGTCGTTCATGCTTATTGAGTTGGTCTGCAGTTAAAATAGCTTGCATCAGTATAATCGAGAATGGAGAGTACTAAATACACTAGCGTAGCACCTTGGTATGGAAGCAAGGATGGTAACCGCCTCAATTTTGTAAAAGATAGTGGAATAATTCGACTTCTACGTTTATATGGATAAAGGAACGTTTTTAATACCTACCCCATAATCTCAATATTATATTATACCTAATAATTATTATTAAATTGGACATATTATAAAAAAATAAATCTTAAATTTGACATACTCGTATAATCTAAAAATATATTGTAATCCATACAAATATTTGCACGCTGTAATTACAGTAGGATATGATGGATCAACTATAATTACTCCACCTATGTATATGACCCATATTCGCAAATAAAGATTTCATTTCATTTCATTTCATTTCNAGATATATATATATAGGCGCCTCGGCTGACTCCAAATATAAGAATACGAAGAACACTATAAAAGAATACGCAATTATTTCTTACTTTGTAGAGCATATTAATATATTTGGAAGTTTGTTTTGAAGCCGGTTCTTTTTTTGTAATGTTTTTTTATATTGTGTACACCTAAAACGTGTTGCAATGCAGCAACAAACGTAAGCTCTTTGCTATTTGATTACAGACACTTATATTTTCTGCCTTAAACTGCACCCTTACTGTAAGCCGTTGAGGAGATCCATTGATCTTCATATTTAACTACAACTAGTACTTGGCCATACCGAAGTTACGGTAGGCAACTCAAATATCTGGATAGCCTATAGAAGATTCTGTCGAGTATCGTTCAGTTGCTCCTAAGAATTGAAGAGTTCCGTCACATTGTCATGGATTCCATAATTAGAACCTAACCAACCTATCACAAAACAACTCTTGAAGTATATCCTTTCCATTAAAAAAAGAATCATCGAAATCGGTTGGCGTGATCTTGAGTTATTCGTCCATTTGTCGCGCACATGTTTAATTCAAATTTAACACTTATCCGGTTTTCAGAGCTAGAAGCTTCGAAGTTTTAGGTAAAAGTTTTAGATCTATAGATGAATACCACAAAAAAAAAATAAAAAATACAATGACTTAACTTAAAATAACTCTAGTGTTCAATGGGCGGTCTTATAGCTATTTAGCGATCTCTTCCAGACAATCCAACGTATAGGGAAACTGTCAAAGAAAGGAGAGAGAAGGTGGGCGGTGTTTATGAAATGTGGAATTTTGACAGTTTTTATTCTCAGGGACGTAAATTCACAATCGTCGTCGTCTTCGCTTCAACGGATGGACGTCTACTGCTGGACATAGGTCTCACGAAATGATGCCTTATATCGTCGGCCCATCTTGGGGGGTGGCCATTCCAGTACCTTCTGACCCGAACGTCCATCGGTTCGTCGGACTATGTGCCACGCCCATTGCCACTGGTTCGCGATTCGTAGAGCCTTGTTGGTGACTTTGGTTTGACTCATTTCTGATTTGATCGCGTAGAGAAACTCCCAGCATAGCCCTCTCCATCGCTCGCTGAGTGACTCTGAGCTTTTGAATGAGGTAATCAGGGACCACGTTTCCAATCCGTAGGTAAGCTGGCAACACGCCCTGTTCGAAGGCTTCAGTCTTCAAGCACTGAGGGAAAACGTCTTCCGGAAATTTCCAGAACGCTGCCCAACCGAGTCGGATTCGGCGGTTGACTTCTTTTTCGAAATTGGACTTACCTAGCTGGACTATGTGTCTCAGGTATGAGTGGAAGGACGTGGTCTCTGCCTACCTCTATGGAAATGAGGTTGGATGTATGTATGTTACGTATATTTGACGTATAAATGAATGTATAAATTAACATGTGTTTTTACTTTAAGTTATTAACACTAAACTTCACTACAGTTTGAAATTTACAGGAAATCAATATCAGGTATGTAGGGGGTCTACCCAACACGGAAAAACATGGCAAGGGGTCTACGACACAAAGTTTGGAGAACTCAGACTTACACTATAATAGTGTGCATACACACGGAGCTTAAAAAATATTACAAATTGAAATAAAACACTTGTTCACGTGAAAATGTTATTATTTTTTCATTTTATTAACATTATAATAAATAATTTAATAAAATAATTAATAATTCCTACTTTCAAGTATTAAATTAATAGTATTATTTATTACGAAATGTCAATTGAAATTGTTATCATGTTATTTACTATTGTTACATTCATCGTAATGTCACACTACGATACCGAATGACTTAGGCAACTTTTGACATTATAGATTTATTTATTTATTTATTAGGAAGCCAACGTTATATACAATGTTTATACTTATGCTAAATTTTATTATTTATATACTAAAGTTATACATTGTATATCCCA
>JACTOM010000329.1:18512-32481 GCA_015832385.1 Elymnias hypermnestra
GGACGAATAACTCAAGATCACGCCAACCGATTTAGATGATTCTTTTTTTATTGGAAAGGATATACTTCAAGAGTTGTTTTGTGATAGGTTGGTTAGGTTCTAATTATGGAATCCATGACAATGTGACGGAACTCTTCAATTCTTAGGAGCAACTGAACGATACTCGACAGAATCTTCTATAGGCTATCCAGATATTTGAGTTGCCTACCGTAACTTCGGTATGGCCAAGTACTAGTTGTAGTTAAATATGAAGATCAATGGATCTCCTCAACGGCTTACAGTAAGGGTGCAGTTTAAGGCAGAAAATATAAGTGTCTGTAATCAAATAGCAAAGAGCTTACGTTTGTTGCTGCATTGCAACACGTTTTAGGTGTACACAATATAAAAAAACATTACAAAAAAAGAACCGGCTTCAAAACAAACTTCCAAATATATTAATATGCTCTACAAAGTAAGAAATAATTGCGTATTCTTTTATAGTGTTCTTCGTATTCTTATATTTGGAGTCAGCCGAGGCGCCTATATATATATATAGCTACAGGTGGGAGAGACGCAGGAGCTGCCAAGTGGATACCCGGGAACATCTACCTTGGCTGACACCGACTCCGAATATATATATGTATGTTTCATCCCTTATAAGCCTTTTTTTCGATTTAAAAGTAGCCTATATCCTTTTACAGGTTCTAAAATATCTACGTACGAAATTTGAGTTAAATACAGTCAGTAGTTTTGTCTTGAAAGAGCGACAGACAGATAATTTCGCAATTATAATATTAGTAAGAATTATTATTTTAGACCCTTGAGGGTGTTAACAAACTTTGAATGCCATATTTATTTATATTGAATCAACAGCATAAAAAATAAGTTTCAAGCTTCTAGCTCTAAAAAAGCTGATAATTCCGTCCCTTGCAATCCCTTTTTTGTATTGAAAATGTCCTTTCACAGGTTCTAGACTATCTGTGTACGAAATTTCATTTAAATCGGTTCAGTAGCTTTGGCGTGAAAGCGCAACAAACAGTTACTTTCACATTTATAATATTTATTTATTTATTTATACTTTATTGTACACCACATAAAGTAATTATACTTAAATTAGTGACGGACAAAAGGCAGTCTTATCGCTTTAAAGCCATTTCTTCCACACAACATTAAGAAAGGAGACTTAGTTAAGAGTTTAAAGGTAGGTTAGAATAATAAATACACTATATACATAAATATGTCTAAATATAGAATACATAGATCATAAATATATATAAAATATAAAATACATAAGTATATCAAATCAAATCAAAATATCTTTATTCAAGTCGGCATCTTACAGCACTTTTGAATTATCATATAATATATATATTTTTTCTTTTCCACTCTAATTCTAATATACGTCTGATGATGGTACTCCAGAACGACTTAAAATCTAAAGTTACGATGGTTCCTTCGCGCCCTGATCCGAGAAGAGCCCACAACAAACTCAGTCGGGTATTCTGTTTTTTTTGTTATCATCATTATAATATCATTAGTTTAATATATTTCAATTCAAATTAGAGCAGTTCGTTCACGTTTCTAACGTCTAAGTACTCTTGCAACTTATAATACGATTTTTCTATCAACTTTCTTTTAACAAAGACTTTGAATTTATTAATTGACATTTCTAAAACGTCTTGTGGGAGTTTATTATAGAAACGTATACAGTTACCCTTAAATGAGTTGTTAATTTTATGCAGCCTACTAGAATTTACAACAAGTTTGTTTTTGTTTCGTAAGTTATATGATATACATTCACTCTTTTTATTAAAAGAGTCAATGTTTTTGTGTACGTACAACAAGTTTTCTAATATGTATACGCAGTGAACTGTCATTATGTTAACTGCCTTGAATTTGTTTCTTAGCGACTCTCTTGGACCCATATTGTAAATCGCACGAACGGCCCTTTTCTGCAGCACAAATATTGCATCTATATCAGCAGCATTACCCCAAAGTAGAATACCGTATGACATAATGCTGTGAAAATAGCTGAAATATACCAGTCTGGCAGTATCAACATCTGTCAGACGACGAATTCTTTTAACTGCGTAAGCCGCAGAGCTGAGCCTGTTCGATAGACCACTTATATGGGGCCCCCACTGTAATCTGTTATCTAACGTAATGCCTAAGAAAACGGTACTGTCTACAAGGTCTAGTTCCTCATTATTAAGTTTAACAATGGTTTGCATTTGTTTAACATTAGGCAGACTAAATTTAATACATTTTGTTTTATTTGCGTTGAGCAATAAATTATTAGCTTCAAACCATTGTACCACTTTATTGAGAGAGCTGTTTACGTCGTCATAATTTGTTTGTCGCCTATTAATCTTCAACAACAGCGAAGTATCATCAGCAAACAGAACAATCTCATGATCACCTTTAACAAACAACATATATATATATAACATTATTTATTTATATTTTATTGTACACCACACAAAGCAATTATATATTAGGAAGGAGACTTAAACTGTAAATGTAAATTAGTGACGGACAAAAGGCGGTCTTATCGCTTTAAAGCCATTTCTTCCAGACAACCTTAAGAAAGGAGACTTAGTTAAGAGTTTAAAGGTAGGTGGTGAGAATAATAAATACACTACATACATTTATACATAAATATGTCTAAAAATAGAATACATAGATCACAAATATATATATAAAATATAATCAGATAGGAACATATATATAAGTCGCGTCGTCATTATAGGGGAATAAAATAAGGGAAAGATAATGATTTTTAATTAATACTTTGAAAGTATGTAAAGTGGGAACAAAATATTAGTAAAGAGTACCTGTTTTATTTTTTAAAAAATCATGGCTACCCTAAATTTACTAGTGCGTATCGGATATCATGTAACCATATGGACTGCTGTATCTATTTGACGCTCCCATTGTTAATATTGACCAATTTCTAACTTAGCCTTTATTTCTATGTGAATAAGATATAATAATTGATAAAATACACAAACAAACATTCGTATAAAGCACAAAAACTAACTGTGTACATAATAAGGTTTTATTTAAGTTATGGATGATTCTAGCTTTTGTGAATTATTTGTTAATTAATTAGTTCTATACTAAACTGGTGTCAGGTGTACTGCCTCATTCGTCTAGTGGTTAGCATGTTCGACTACAGACATGAGGTCCAGGGTTCGAGTCCCAACATATCCGGACATTTGATTTTTATATACGTAACAATACGTAGGCACCGTCACCGTTCTCAAGTACCTCTCTCGCCCCATAGGGACTGCCACATTGGAGAAATCTTGTCGCAGGTAGCTAACACAAACAATTCTTGAAATCACGTTCCGGTCATGTTTGTTTTCTCGATAAATTTGAGTTAATACCCATATAATTATCAACATAATAATTATAATATTCTCTCCTTTATCCTAATAACTAGCATACCTTGGTTACTTTCCAATATCCTTTAGTACAACCCTTATGACTGGGTGTTTCGGAAAGGAGGAGTCACCTGCTTGTTATCAGTGTGGTGCAGCTATCGATTCAGCGCATCACACTGTGGCAGATTGTGCGGCCTGGGGACCTCAGCGTCACCTCCTGGTGGCATTGATCGGCGGCGACCTCTCGTTGGAGGGCATCGTAGGCGCGATGCTCTTCAGTGAGAGATGATGGGCGGAAGTGGCCTTCTTTTGCTAGACGGCAGTCTCGCTGAAGGAAGCCCACGAGAGAGAGAGAGCAGTGGATGCTCCCCCTCATCGCCGAAGGAAGCGGAATATAAAGCGGCGCATATTTGCGCACCTCCCGCCTTCGTGAATCCTCCGTCGCACTCATCCGGGACACTGAATGCGAAAGCTGAACACCTCGTGCCTCACTAATGGATGAAGAGGGTTCCGCTAGGTTTTAGTGGGTATTTCGAGAACCCTTATGACTTGAAATTAAAAGTGAAACTCTAAACCGTTGTAACTACGACTTGATTTCTTAGAACTATTCGATGTTTACCTCTATAATTGGGTATTCGTTATATATATTGGTCAATAGACCAAATATCTGAGACGATTTATCGAGCTTTGACAAGATATGCCATGTTTGCTTATAAAATGTCTATTTTCTTTCATATTGGCTTTATTTCTCAGAAGTCCTATAAATAACTTTTTTGAGAAACTGGTTGATTGGGAAGCCTCTTATATAGTTTCACTGGAGAGAATAATTGGGGTGATGCTCGCCAGTGAAGTTGGGTGGAAGGCGGTTGCCTTCTGTTGCGAGACCGTCATCTCGCTGAAGGAGGCATATGAGAGGCTAAGGTAGCAAGAGGCTGGAGCTCTCCCACGACGTCGGGGTGGCAGAAGTCGCACTTCACCTCCTCCGATCCTCATAGTCGGTACCATCCGGGTCACTAGAGTGGAATGCAGTTAGGGAACCTCTAGTGATCTCACTGATGGGTGGGGAGGGATCCGCTGGGAGTCCCAAACTCCCGATGGAATTAGTCTTTCATCGGGGTGCGTAAAGGCATTTCCCAGCGCATAAAAAGCCTCTTATACAGGTTTCCACTAAAACTAACATTGGGTTTTTAATCTTGACTTCCGATGACGTTTCACGTAAAATGTAATAGATCATGAAATTAAGTTTGTGTTGAAGGAAATATTGGATTATATGACAATAAAAAAAGATTATTAGATAATTGAAGATTATCGGATTATAAATGTCACAACAAGCACTGCACAGACACGTGCATATCGTTATAAATGTCGAAAAATCCGTACGCCATGATAGCTTAGTGCTTCATAATTCCTTTAACCAAGGGAGAAAAACAGGGCATCCTCGGCCGCGAAGATTTAAAAATCGCGGGTAAGGATATCAGAGAAAAAGGCTGCAGGTCCAGCAGAACAAGTGCCTACGTCTGATAGTAGGAGCTCCGAGGTACGTCAGGAACACCATTATCCATCGTGATACCAGGGCGCCTACCACGGAGGTGTTCATCCGCCAGCTTGCGAGGAGTAAGTTCCGCCTGGCGGATAACTCTCCGCACACACATCTCCACAGCATTGGCAGCCAGTACCGAAGAACGACAAACACTAGGCGTCCTCGGTCTCGTGAGCTCCTGCTGTCACCAACACCAGCCGTAGATGATAGCGGCGAAGATGACGCGGTAGCAGCAACACTCGGAACACACCCTCCTCGAAATTGACCAGGTTGGACCTGCTGGCGTCGCCGGCGGGATCCAGCCCGTATGAAATACGGTCAAAAAAGAGTACCGGGCATCAGGCCCTGCCCCGAGGCCCGTACCCCGCAGAATGCTGCGATGAACCCAACGACGATCTCCCGTAGTACGTACATGATAAACTAGTATTTGCTAGGATACATGGAGAAAAATGAAAGGGTATGCTCACCAGTGGTACCTGACCGGGGGAAACGAGGCACTTTTGTCCCGCATACAGAGCCCGAAAAGCTAAAATCATCTTATAATCTAGTAACTTTGTCATACTGTTTCCGATGTACTACTGTTTGTATTTTGTTCTATTGCACTATGCCCAGCAGTGGGATGTACACAAACTGTTAATTTCTTACGCAAAATCATGAGAAAAACAGAGAATATCAATATACCTCACTCTTAAAGACGCCCATCGACTCATCTGCCCTGAACTAGCGTTACGACTGGTGGTCGGTTCCATGGGGTTGCCTGGCTCTCTTTAAACAAACAAAAAGCAGAATAAGTATAATAATTTTAGAGTATTTTTTATATTTATACAACAGCTTTAGATTTCCGAGACTAAGAGGAAAGGAAAAAGGAAAATATGTTAGGAATGTCGAAAATTAATAAAAACAATTTATTGAAGTCTTAAATGAGGAAGTGTGAATACAAATGCCACGTTACTTATAAATATTAAAACCACCTAACCTTCAAACGAATTGTCATAAAAATGCTGCACACCTTCGTGACGCCAATCACGCGTTTCAACCGTAAAAAATTTACCCTCAATGAAGTTTCACTTCAAAAATCACTCGGTAAATAGCAGACCATAGATCCATGACGTTGCTCCACTGCGGATACACGAGTTCACTCAATATTCCTTCACTCTCATAGTGGGATGTGACAGCAATCTGACATTCACGGAGAGAGATCAAGCGAAGGACCGACGGCTTAACGTACGAGGTGTGTTCAAAAAGTATCGCGAATTTTGAATTTTCGCGGGTTACGTATATTCGAATTTCGAATTTTTTGTGGCGTTATGTTGGTACTCATGTCTCTCACTTATGCCGACAAGCTCGGCCATTTTGAATGTTCATTTAATTGTTGACAGCTGCTTTGCTTGCACGTGTTTTGGATCGTCTTCGATTTTTACCTATTCAAAAAAATGGATCAAAGAACCTGTATCAAATTTTGTGTGAAAAACGAAATTAAGTGCGCGGATGCATTCCGAATGTTGACTGTGGCATACGGAGAAGCTACCTTGGACCGAAGCAACGTTTATCGGTGGTACAAAATGTTCTCAGAAGGCCGAGAAGATGTGAACGACGAAGAGCGTGCCGGACGCCCGAGCACTTCAACAACAGACGAAAAAATTAATGAAGTGGAGAAAATGGTATTGGCCAATCGTCGAATCACCGTTAGAGAAGTTGCTGAGGACCTAAACATATCGATTGGCTCGTGCCATTCGATTTTTATCAATGATTTGGGCATGAGACGGGTCGCCGCGAAATTCGTACCAAAATTGCTCAATTGTGACCAAAAACAGCATCGCATGAACATTGCTAATGAGATGTTAAACTCTGTCCGCGACGACCCAAATTTGCTCCAGAGGGTCATAACTGGTGACGAATCGTGGGTTTATGGTTATGACGTGGAAACCAAAGCTCAATCATCTCAATGGAAGCTGCCGCACGAACCAAGACCGAAAAAAGCGCGCCAAGTTCGATCGAATGTGAAAGTTTTGCTGACAGTTTTCTTTGATTGCAGGGGCGTGGTGCATCATGAGTTCTTGCCACAGGGAAGAACGGTCAATAAGGAATATTACCTGCAAGTTATGCGCAATTTGCGCGAAGCAATCCGCCAGAAACGCCCGGATTTGTGGAAGAACAAAAATTGGCTTTTGCACCACGATAACGCCCCTGCTCACACATCGTTGCTTGTGTGCGACTTTTTGGCCAAAAACAATACACTAATGATGCCGCAGCCACCGTATTCACCGTAGCAACTTTCACTACCATACATAAATGTTGTCACCAACACTCCTCCATGCACAGATGCATCTGCCTGTGGAGAGAACCTTGGATATCCAGCCACTGTTAAAATGGCAATGATAACTGCATATGCTGTTTTCAATTCTTACATACGATCTTTTAATAATATTTATCATTTCCGTATATCACGTCTTACTTTTCGTGTTTAAGTTAGTACACCTGGTGTCTGTATTTACAAATGTATCTATTGTTATTTAAATATTGTTTAAATAATTACTATTCAACTTTTGACAATAACGTTGTCATGTTCAATCAAACCGAAGTGCTGTTTCTATAAATTTACCCTCCCTTCGACAATTTACATGACACTGGCGAAGTTGTGTGTGCCCGGTCACACCTGAAAGCCAATTACTGAAGAAGAAGAAGTAAATTTACCCTGCAAATACATTTTAAAGGAGATCTCAGTGCAGGTACACGCTTTAGATGACAAAGCGTGATTCTTTAATATAAAATAAAAAATAATTTAATGAAACAAGGAAACGGCTTGATGGATCGAATTGAAACTTTGTAGATGTTTTGAGATTTAATGGTCTTAATAAGGCACGGACAACATTTTTCATTTTCTCAATATTCACCATGTGGCGTGTGATTTTCTAGAAGACCCCAAAAAGCATTATTTTTAAAGCATTCTGAAACCTTTTAAAGAATTTGTTCATGTTTAAGAAACCCACCCTCGTTTTTCTATTACGAGATATGTTTGAACAAATAATCCATTTTTATTAAAAGTCCGATAGGTCAGTGAATCAGAAATGGTTGTATCGAGACAAAAACAACAGTAAATTGAACAAAAAGTGGAACAAAAAATGGTTTGAATCTAATAATTTATTGCTCAACGAAATAAAATAAAATGTGTTAAATTTAGTCTACCTAATGTTAAACAATTGCAAACCATTGTTAAACTTAATAAAGAGGAACTAGACCTTGTAGACAGTACCGTTTTCTTAGGCATTACGTTAGACAACAAATTACAGTGGGGGCCCCATATAAGTGGTCTATCGAACAGGCTCTGCTCTGCGGCTTACGCAGTTAAAAGAATTCGTCGTCTGACAGATGTTGATACTGCCAGACTGGTATATTTCAGCTATTTTCACAGCATTATGTCATACGGTATTCTACTTTGGGGTAATGCTGCTGATATAGATGCAATATTTGTGCTGCAGAAAAGGGCCGTTCGTGCGATTTACAATATGGGTCCAAGAGAGTCGCTAAGAAACAAATTCAAGGCAGTTAGCATAATGACAGTTCACTGCGTATACATATTAGAAAACTTGTTGTATGTACATAAAAACATTGACTCTTTTAATAAAAAGGGTGAATGTATATCATATAACATACGAAACCAAAACAAACTTGTTATAAATTATAGTAGGCTGCATAAGATTAACAACTCATTTAAGGGTAACTGTATACGTTTCTATAATAAACTCCCACAAGACGTTCTAGAGATGTCAAATAATAAATTCAAAGTCTTTGTTAAAAGAAAGTTGATAGAAATATCGTATAATAAGTTGCATTTGACTCGAGAACATTTGTGTGTCTTCCGATGGATTTTAGATTGATTTGATCAGGAAATCCCCGATAATTCCGCGGGATCGAGAACTACTACTATCAGCTGGTTTAAATATAAATTAGAAAAACATACTATGATATGCCCGGAGAAAGTTTCACCGTAAATAAATGCAACAAGTATCATATCACCGGTATTATATATTCAAGGTCTCTCGCTTTAGAATTTAGAATGCGATGTCCTTAAAATAAGTGTTAAAGGTCAATCGCTAAATAACCAATTGGTTGCAGGTTCAAATTGATTGCTTTGTTCAAGCCTTCAAAGTTTTAAAGGCCCTACAAAGTAACAGTCCGCTTGCGAATATCTGCCTCTAAATCAATAGCAATTGTATAACTTTACATAGTATAAAATTGTCTTCGGCTGTCTGTTTTAATAGATAGTGATTCGAGAGGAAGGTTTATATGTATAAAACATACAAAATTCAAACATTAGTAATGTTGTGTCGTAATAAACAAATTTTTGTGCACTTAAACCGCAAACGCTGTCTAAACCTTACGAGATAGATCAAATAAATGTGAATATCTTAAAAGGATCGATAAAAAGTCCGTGATTGTATATATCTCATATATATTACAAAAAAAATATGTGTTAAATACATTACATATATTGTATATTTCATGTAAATCTTAAGTGTTATTAACAGCATTTTATTATCTACACTAATACTATGAAGAGGAAAGATTTGTATTTTCGTATGTAACGAATAAACTCAAAAAGTACTGGTCCGATTTTAATAATTCTTTTTTCATTAGAAAGCTACATTATCACTGAGTAAAATAGGCTATATTTAGTACTAGATTACTATAGAAATTTTTACTAAAACCAGCCGAAGGTGTAAAAAAATTAGCCATAAAATGTCTTTCATCGCAAACGGTGTGAGTATTAATGATAGGACAAAAAAATGTTCGACAATATTATAGAATATATCAACATCTATAAAAAACTTCGCGAGACCATATGTATAACTTCAGATCATGTTACCATTTTTTAAATAATTTCATATTCAAGACTGTCTCAATACCTGTAAAACAGTAGTTAATAAATGGTTGCTGACTTTAACGTAGACAGAAACGGAAAATTTACTCATGGTTCCGTGTTAACAATTAATTCGACTACACTACATAATTGCAACCAAATACACACACAAACACCCACTTAAACGCATATATTCACACACGCATATACACTTACTTGCACATACATTCATAGGCATACCCTAAATAAGATTTTAATGTAATTTTAAATGTAATATATACAAGAAATATATAGTTTCCACATATCTTAATAGTTATAATCTGAAAATTGTACTGTTGCAGTCCGGCAAATCTTATTTTCTTTATTTTAAATGTTTTATTTATACTGTCATTATTTTTGTTTACGGAGGAAGGTCTTGACACTCGCGACACAGGGAAACCCAGTGCGAGTGCCAAAGAGATTCCTTTAAAGATTGAGTGTTTTGTTGATAAATAAATAAATAAATAAATAGGCTAATAAATAGGCTAACTATTGTAGTTACGCTACTATAACTACTTTTTTACATTTAACAAATTGATAGAAATGCCGATCAAAATCAGGTCATGTTACCATTTTTTTAATAATTTCATATTCAAGACTGTCTCAATACCTGATGATTACTTTTTGAATTATTGAAATCGGATATTCCGTTCAAAAGTTATCATGAAATTAAAATAAAAATACTAATTAGACGAGAGAGGGGCAATGCGGGAGAAGGGGATGCACCATTATGAACTAGGTTGCCTTACGCAGTGGACGCAAGCGACATTGAATATTTCATTTTTATGCTACACTTAAAAAGTTCTTTTCATCACACTTTTTCATAATATTTGTCAATTCATGGTTTTAATTATCATGTTTATAACTTAAATATCTGTACCTATTTATGTCTAACCGCGCGAAGCCAGGACGGGCCGCTAGTATTGTATATTTCACGTAGATCAAAACTGCCATTAACAGCTTTTTATTAAAATTCATATCTTCGAAGACAATAGAGATATAATAAATAATAGTTTTCAAAAAAACTAAAAAAAGACGTTTTTATAGTAAACCAAATAAATACTAGAAAATGAATGTTGTGAAATGCACCCCACGCTTTTCACTTTGAATTCAATGATTCTGTTTATACCTTATTATTAGAAGTTGTTTTTAGTTCGGTTTAATATAAAAGCGTGGTTTTTTTTAAACTATTATTTATTTTTTAGTACGATTTAGTATTTTCCAACACATGTAATTAATTAGAAAGAAAGAAAGAAAATATCTTTATACATGATGCCACACATCACAATATATTTTAGTGTGGCATAACCTAGAAAATGGACCCAGCTCAGCATTTATGCTACACAGTCCGGAGACCATGTAGCGCTGATTTTCAGCTGGATCCCTTGCCCAGGTGCCCCCACGAACGCAGCCCGATACAATTTAATCTATCCTTATATCTAAAGCTACAGGACCTAATAAAAATGTTGCAAAATTAATATATTTATTTATTTATTCATTACTTTTGTACACCACAATATTACAAAATAAAAACAGATATACAACTAATACAATACAGAGTACAATAGGCGGTCTTATCGCTTGGTAGCGATCTCTACCAGACAACCTTTGGTAAAGGAGTAGTAGGATAAATACAGTATATATAATAGATTAAATATAAATAAGCAAAAATATATATATATAATAAAAAATAAGTCGTCTATAGCTGCTGCAGATAGTGTTCTTTTAGTAAGTTCTTAAAAATGTGTAGTGATCTTGACTGCCTTATTTTCAGGGGGAGTGAATTCCATAAATTCGTAGCTTGAAAAGATACTAATTAAATATAATAATAATTAAACTAAAGACTATATTATATATATTGCCACATACATAGACATAGATATATTTGATATATATACATTAACACTGGAATATATGGCTTACAGAAAAGAAAGCTCCGACAGGTGCTGTTGGAATTCTTTTTGTTTTTCAAGAAGCAATCGTTTCAGTAAATTTTGATTTCGTTTGTTTAATTGGAGTGGGGATATTATTCCAGCATTTAGTGGCGGAGTAAGTGAATGAACCTCTGAAGGCGGCAGTACGGTGAAATGGTATTTGAAATTGACTGCAGCAACAAAGACGTTCCGTCTTACCGTCACCTGCCCAATTTAATTTATTGAGGAGTTATAATGGTTTTCCCTGCTTTAAAATCCCAAAGAGCAACCCAGCAAGATGTGATTTTCTTCTCTACTTCCGAGCTCCACTATTTATATAATTAAACCACCTTCAATAAAGTCTGCCGTCTATCCGAGACGGATGATCGCGAACTAACTCTGTCCCTTTCACTCCCTCAGAGAGGATCTATCAAAAGAATATATTAATCCTGGCCCTAACAAGGATAATGGGAAATTCTTAACGAATTATTGCATTGTCATTGGCACTTAATACGTTTGCAAAGTTTCTAATTAATTAGATTTCTGGAGATAAATAAAAATCGCGCTCAAAGATTCCGTTACATAGTTACATACATACAGCCCAAGCTAATAAAGGCGTTTTAAAAAGCGGAGGTGCAGCGGCTGGCAACATTATATAAGTATTAAATAAATATTACCCTACTTTAACAAAGCTAATATACAAACGCATTTTATCCAAGATACATACATACATACATACATACATACATACATACATAGCCTCATTCCCATAGGGGTATGCAGAGACAACATCCTTCCACTTGCCACGATCCTTGCATATCTCCTTCGCTTCTTTCAATCTCATTAAATCTTTCATACAAGTTCGTCGGTTTAGAGTACTCTTGACCTGGCCGTTATTTAAAATGTCCTGGATTTGGTCCAGGAACGTTCGCCTCGGTCTTCCCCTTCCAACTTTCGCATTCACTCTTGACTCATAAATCCTTTTTGTCAGTCTCCTTTCATTCATTCTCTCTACATGCCCAAACCATCTAAGCATACCTTTTTCAATTTTAGTCACTACGTCTTCTTTTATACCACAACGTTCTCTTATCACACTATTTCTCACTCTGTCACTCAGTTTTAATCCACTCATGCTTCTCAACGCTCTCATCTCTACCGCATTTATTTTACTTTTGTGATTCTTCTGCCATACCCAACTTTCACTACCATACATAAGTGTTGGCACCAACACTCCAGCATGCACTGCCAGTCTAGCCCTTTGAGACACCATCTGGCTATTCATAAAAGCATGCAGAGCACCATTTACCATATTCCCTGCATTCACTCTCCTTTCGATATCACTGTCACATGTTCCATCTTTTGTAAATTTAGATCCCAAGTATACAAATTCTTTCACCTCTTCCACTTGTTCCCCATCTATCAAAACATTGTCATTCATCTTAGAGTCATCTCGTTCAAAAAGCATAACTTTCGTTTTGTTTACATTCACTTTCATTCCTTTTCCTTTCAAAGCTTCGTTCATAATATTTAGCATCTCCTGTAGTTCATTAGCGGATGACGCAAGTATTGCTTGATCATCAGCGTAAACATTTGATGAGTAATTCATTCATTCTTAACTCATACATACTTTCTTTTAAATCTGTCAAACATTTATCCATGAATAGGTTGAACAGCCATGGTGACGACAGCCAAGATATCGTAATTAATTTTGGATCTACGTTTATATAATGTTGTAGATTATTTAAGAGAAGTCGCGTGAATCAGTTGTTATGTAAAAAATGATCGCTTATTTATAGTGAAATATGGACCTTGACCTTGTTCCCACACTCGTATCATCTCAACATAGTTGCAGACAGATATTTATGCAAGTGTTATATATACGTGATAAGTTACTGGGTTTTACCGTACACAAGAATAAACAACACAAAACACGTAGTAACGATGCAATTTTACGTTTAATGGTGATATTTTTAACGGGTACAGAATATATATACACATATGAGATGTTCTGGATTGTGTCACCCGCGTAGTTCCTAATCCCATGGAAAAATCAGAAAATCTGGTATATATCGGTTCCAATTGTTTATCTAAACCATTAAATTAGCCATCTTTAAAACACGCCTCATAGAGTTCTATTTAACTGAAAACTGCTGTGAATAACACGTTCATATCTTTTCCCTTTCTTTATATTGAATATTTTTTTATTTTATATATAAATATTATGAATAAAGCTTTGAAAGGGAAAGGAATG
>JACTOM010000936.1:0-11549 GCA_015832385.1 Elymnias hypermnestra
ATGCCTACAAATCTGCAGTGGAGCAGTGTGGTGGGTTTATGATCTACAAACTCTCTCTCATATGAGTGAAGAGGCCCGAGCCCAACAGTGGGACGTTAATGGGCTGCTACTAACTTACTACAAGTAATAGAGCATTTAGCGTCAAACATAGAAGAGAGTAGGTAGGCGTTGTTAATAAAGAGTAAGAGATACATATATAAAATCTATAGGCATAAAAATATTTACAATAATAGATAGTTCTTCTTAATAGTTTGTTTTTGAATAATTAATATAGTGTGACGAAGCTGCACAATTTAAGCACGCACTGAAATAAAATAAACATTTTATTTACACAGTATAACAATGTGACGGCGCACAGATTGTTAATAAGTTTAAAATCGATTCGGACTTGACATTTTTGAGGTTGACAGCTGACATAACACCGAGCGCTGGGGAGGCGGCCATTATTGGTTCGGATTTCATAGAGTGCGTACGCGCCCACGTGTATTGGTGGAATGTTCTAAATCTATTTGTATTTTTGTTAATTACTAGTGTTAATTTGTTATAATTAATTAAAGGAGGAACTAATTGTATCGTGGAATATTTTATTATAATACCCGATGTTGATCTCCTCGCCCGATCACCCACATTATGGCCGACAAAATCCAAGATTATAACGCCACATCCGAGGATGCAGCTTTAAATGTAACATTTTTTAGTAACACATAAGACCGCTATTTATCGCGTACATCTCTTATATAGTTTCCTCACATCATCTCTCCTCTCCTCACCGTATCTTACCTCAACTCTCCCTTCCTATAGAATGCAACCAATACCGTCACACCAGCGCGTCTCACCGGAAGTTAGTAAATTTCTGTGTTACAATAGAGTTTGTGGCTTCTTTAGTCAGGTGCAAAATAATCATTTAATATTTCGCTTTTAATGTTTTATAGTATTACTTACGGCACTTACTTGCTAGAGGTTTAAACGAGTGTATGAGGAAACTGAAATCCCCTGGATTTCTTGTTCCAGACAAGCGGCGCTAATGCCGCTTTGGAACGAACTTCCGGCTTTCGTCTTTTTCCTTGCCTACAATTTGTCCCTATTATAAGACAAAGACATTCAAAAAATCGTTTTTTGTTATTAAATATCACTTTAGAGCATATTGTGGAAGCCTAGCGTTGTGTAATTATAATTAAAATGGATACAATAGAAAACGATATAATATAATAAGAAAAATGTTTTCAGAAGCTATTTCTATTGAAACAATTACATTATTTACAAATATAAATGTAAAAAAATTGTTTTTAATTATCTCCTAAGCGTCACTTATGACGAAACTGAAAATTTTACAAAAGTGCTAAATTAACAAACTGTACTTTGGGTAACATTGCCTCTTTCTTCATCAATTCTATAATATACATATTATATATATACAAACATACATACATACATTACACACAACCTCTCTTGTACACACATGCACATTACATACAACACAAAGAGAGGTCTCTCATTCAAACTGCTCAGCATAAATATGATTAATTTAACATAATATATTTATTTTTATTACTTTTCTTAATAATACATTTTTTAGGATAAATAAATTTTTAATCACGAATTTTGGAGATTGGCGCTGTAAGCCGAAATACAGTTTTAACTAGTTCGGCTACAGGGATCGCATATTTTCGGACACATTGTATATTCTAGAATTAAATATGTAAAATCATTGTATCTTGGTGATATTCAATAAATTATTATTATTTTACTATCATTTATCCATATATATGTATACAACATCTATTTATCAAGGCTGGTAAGCAAACACGTAGTACAAAGAAAAAAATTAAAACCCCCGTAATTATCGACTAGAGTTATCATAAATTGACTTGAGTGATCATAGTTTTGTTTCACCAATTATTTAGCGGGTTACTACTTTTTTGCTTTCCATGGACAACATGCAAAAAAAAATATTCTTATCTTAATCTATGATTTATAGAATTCGTCTTTATTAAAACTGCTAATAAAATATAGGAGAAATGCACTATATTTATTTATTTGTATTACTGACAGGTTAGAGCTGGACTGTGGTGGTAAGTAATGATAAAGTCTGATAAAGATAGAAGCGCGCAAACCTGGTAAGAGGTGATCTTATGGTTTGTACAAGGCATCGTACCGGAATAAAAATCCGGATCAAAAAAGAATAGCCCATAGTTAGCGACCACGTTTCGGAGCCGTAGGTCATGACTAGCATGGCGACCTGTTTGAAGAGCTTTGTGTTCAGGCGCTGAGGGGTATCGGGCGAAAATATCTGCCGTAGCTTTCCGAACGCTTCCCAACCGAGTTGGATTCGGCGGATGACCTCCTTGTCGAAATTGGACCTACCTAGCTGGACTATGTGTCCCAGGTATGTATATTCGTCTGCAATTCCGAGTGCTGAGTTCTCAACGATGATAGGGTAGTGCGGAACGTGGATATTGGACATAACTTTCGTCTTATCCATGTTCATTTTTAGGCCCACCTGTTGAGAAGCTCTGCTGAGGTCTTCGAGCTTTGCATTGAGATCTTCCAGATTCTCTGCTATAATGACCATGTCATCGGTAAACCGTAGATGAGTGATGTAATTGCCATTGATGTTGATGCCCAGTCCGTTCCACTCCATAAGCTTAAAAAGGTCTTCCAACGCCGCAGTAAAGAGCTTTGGGGAGATTACATCTTCCTGTCGCACTCCACGCTGCAGTTGGATAGACTCAGTGCTATAGTCCTGTATACGGACTTACATGGTGGAGTTTTCGTACGAGCACTTCAACACCGGTGTATACACCGGAGGTGAATGCGGCATCTCTGCAAAGATCTCAACACGGCCCAGGTTTCCACCGAATCGAAGGCTTTCTCATAGTCCACGAACGCCAAGCAAAGTGGCCGGTTATACTCCTCGGTCTTCTGTATAATCTGCTGCAGCGTAAAGATATGGTCTATGGTACTAAAGCCTTTTCGGAATCCGGCTCGTTCGGGAAGCTGGAAGTCGTCAAACTCGACGACTTCTAGAAATTTGCCCTACTGGGGATCAAACCCGGGACCTCTGCTTGCAAAGCGAGTACTCCCACTACTGTGCTAACGATGCCGTCAGTAAATGAAAAAGTATCAAAATACATTATAAATAATACTCGAATCGAAATATAAACACAATTACATGTAACCATGACAACAACTGTCAAATCAAATGGTCTGCATCCTTCTCGATGTATCGTTGTGTAGGTATATCTGTATATATTTAGTGGTAGTCATCCAGTGGTCGAAATTGGACCATAATTAATTTAAACTTTAAGTTTGAACATTAATAAAGTCCTATTGACTACCGGACCGTTAATCAAAGACTATACGCAAAAAAGGTTTTAGCAACAATTTATTTATATAAAAATGATACGTTAATGTTAATGCACATTAATTTTAATAAGTGTTTCTTTTTTCTCTTTGTATAATATGTTAAACTTAATTTTTGTGCAATAAAGTATTTTTTGTTTGTTTGTTTGTATATAAAAATGAGTCCATATTTACCTATGTCGCGTCATTACGTGTGAACAGCTGGACCAATTTCTATAATTATTTTGTTGTTCTGTTTGTTATAGTCAGTAAAAGGTTCGAATGAAAGAAAACACTTTAAAGAGTTACGTAAAACATCAGAAATTTTAAGTAAACTTAACCACCATTGACAATTAAGATAAGTAGTAGCCCATTAACGTCCTACTGCTGGGCGCTGGCCTCCACACTCATACGAGAGAGGGTTTAAGGAGCGTAGACTTACCACGCTGCTCCACTGCGAATTGGCAGGCATAGTACACAAGTGTACTCTGTATTCCTTCACTGTCATAGTCCGACGTGACGTCAATCTGACACGACCAGAGAGAGATCAAGCGCTGAACCGACGGCTTAACGTGATTCGAGGGTGGATCTCACCGCCAAATTTTACCCAACTTTTCGCAAATATCGAGAAAATCTTAATAGAAAACTCCATATCGATTTTGAATTGGCCCGACCGGGTACTCGCATCCTGGACCTCATTTCTGTAGTCGAACATGCTAACCACTAGACCAATGAGGCAGTCGTTGACAATATAAAGTTCTTTAATGTAACCTTATGACATTTAACATAATTGTCGGCGGTTGACGAAAGAGTATATATGTTTGTGTGTGTTAAATACATGGCACTGTGTGTAATGTTGTTTTTCTGAAAAATATTATCATTGTAAAGGTAAGTAGCAGCCCATTAACGTCCTACTGCTGGGCACAGGCCTCCTCTCTCATATGAGAGAGGGTTTTTAAAGCATAGACCCACCACGCTGCTCCACTGCGGATTGGCAGGCATAGTGCACAAGTGTACTCTCTATTCCTTCACTCTCATATTCCGACATGACGGCAATCCGACTCGACCGGAGAAAGAGATCAGGCGCAGGAGCGACGGCTTAACGTGCTCTCCGAGGCACGGGGGTGGATCACACCGCCAACTTCCCAACTATCATTGTGCATATGTTACTATAATTATCATTGTGCATATCCCTATATAAGCTATAAGTGTCAAAAAATTTTATACTTCTCCATCAGCGCTGTTTTTGTAAAATGGGGTGCAAATTTTTTGCATCATTCTCTGTGCACATCTCATTAATATATGTAATATATTTTTGTTGCCTCTCTTTAGGTATAATTTGAATTATTTTTGAACACCAAGTGGCAATAAACCGTCTCGCTCGTATTGCGATGCAATCAATCATATATAAGTAAGTAATTAGCAGCCCATAATGTCCCACTGTTGAGCATAGATTTCCTCAGTCATAGCATAGAGGGTTTTTAGAGGATAGATCCGCTACGCTCTCCAAAGAACAGAGTTGGAGCAGACTGCCATCTACACAGCTTCGGGCAAATTTTTAAAAAATCGAATCTACACAAATATTGAGAAAACCATAATATCGATTGGCCCGATCCGGTACTCGAATCCAGGACCTCGTATCTGAAGGCAAACATGCTGACCACTACAGCAATGAGGTAATTTCAAAAGAATCATTTATACTTGGCCCGTATCTCACGAAGCACTGGGAAAGGTTGTTATAATTTTTCATCGATTTCGTAGAGCCTTTTACTTTACTGAATTGATATTTCTCATTAATAACTTAAGGACTAATGCCACAACCGCCAAATGACCAATCACAACAAATCCGTTCCACGAAGAGAAATTGCATTTCAGAAACAACTTGGGCTTACGTCAGACAGTTCTGCGTCCATATGAATATGAAACGGGAACGCTCATAAAGTAAGATTAATGTACATTTTGAAATATCACCGTTTCCTTTTACAACACAAAGTGGCGGACCTACTGAGAGAATTTTTTATTTCTCTATTCCGCAGTCATAGTTCGTGGAAACCCGGCTTTAAAAGAAACTTTTCTCGGGGGAAATGGAAAAATATCGTAGTTAATGTACATAGAGTAGATGATGTTTTCATTTTTTTGGATAATCGACCACTTGGCGAACACTAGTTATAATTAGATCCATTATAAAGTTGAACAGTAATTGCAAAATTTTAGTCAAATAAACAAAAGTAAAATAGTTGCCCTTTAACTTCGCACTGCTGGGCACACGCCTCCTCTCTAACAGGAGAGAGAGGATTTTTAGAGCATAAACTCACCACGCTGTTCCACTGCTGGTTAGAAGCATAAAACCGATTATACTGGCTAAAATAGCAACATAAATAAACTAAAGTTTATTTCAAAAATAATTAAGTTTCTCGGATTATGCAATGTAGATTTAAAATAACATATTCAAAAGGAGAGAAGGTTTAGAAGCAAAAACCCAGCACGCTGTTCCACTACGGATTGGCAGGCATAGTACACAAGTGCACTCTCTATTCATTCCCTCTTATAGTCCGGTGTGACGGCAATCCGACATGACCAGAGAGAGAGAGATCAGGCGCTGGACCGACAGCTCAACTCAAATAATAATTAAGTCATTAATTTAGCACTTAACCTAGTATATCTATTTACATATATTTCCTTATACATGTACTGGTAAGAATGTATAGAGTGTTAATAATTGTATCTTTACGTTGATGTGTGTTTTTGTATTGTGTGTGTACGTGTGGATGTCTGTGTATGTGCTGGTATGTGTGGGTGTAAGTGTGTATTTGTGAATCATTTTGTGTGTGCGTTAGTTACAGATATTTTATTTACAGATAAGTGTCCTTTTTTGGGTATAGGTCTTCTAAAGTTATTCCCAATGAGCGCGTATTTGAAAGCTAAATAATAATAATTACGCCATTTATTTACCACTAGTATAAATATGTACATATATTTCCTTATACATTTACTAGTTAGCTTGTGTGTAGTGTTAATAAGTATATCTTTGCATTATTGTATGTTTTTGTATTATGTGTGTACGTGTGTGTGTCTGCTGTTATTTGTGTCTGTGTATGTGTTGGTATGTGATGGTGTAAGTGTGTATTTGTGAATCATTTTGTGTCTGCCTTAGTATTTTATTTACAGATAAGGGTCCTTTTTTGGGTATAGATCTTCTAAAGTTGTTCCCAATGAGCGCGTATTTGAAAGCTAAATAATAATAATTACGCCATTTATTTACCACTAGTATAAATATGTACATATATTTCCTTATACATTTACTGGTTAGCTTGTGTGTAGTGTTGATAAGTTTACGTTACTGTGTGATTTCGTATTGTGTCCGTATGTGCGTGTGTCTTCTGTTATTTGTACCTGTATTTAAGTGTAAGTGACTCACACCCACTTGATAGACCGTAGTTTAAACTTTAAATTTGAAAAAAAAATACTAACAGGCTTATAAAACACCAAATTAAATATATATCGCGTTCTGGTCTTCCATAGTTTAAATAAAAACAACCGCAGTCAATTTTCACAGAGATTATTTATTATTTTAAACCAAATTATTAATTATTTTTTAAATTAAATGACAATAATAAACCAATAATTTATGGGTGCAAGGTGTGCACCGGGCAGCACTTCGAGTAAGAATGCACGTCAGCCTAATGCAAGCCCTTTTATACTAGTTTCTGCGAGTGGGGGTAGTTGGAATGTTGCTAGATGTTTGTTGCTATCTCACTGCACACATTGTTACCAACATTAAAAAACGTTGCCGCCGTCATATACATACTTTTTACTCACAAAAGTTTCATCTGTACCCCCAAAAATGTCATTTTACCCCACTTGGGATAATTCACCCCCGTTCCCGGACAGCTGCACTAGATGCATGAGATAGTCGATCTTAATCTTAATCAAATATTAAATTATAATATCTTAAAATTTTATCTAAATACAATTAGAACATTTTCTTTGTTCTGTGAGTCTAAAATCTATTGAGGCAATGATGTAAAAAGCATTGATAAGAGGTTGAACAGTAATCGCAAAATGATCGGCGTAGTTGCAAAACAAAGGTATGGAAAGGGCGAGCGGAGCCCGCGTGGGCCGCGCAGTATCGAATACCGCCCGCCCTCGCTTGTGGGCAAAGATAAACGTACAGATATTTCTTTTCATAAAAATACTATGCCTTTTTTGCCTATCGTTGAAGTGTGTCTTAAAAACCATAGCTCCACGATTGATAATTATAATACCATGTCAAAGCAGGCCGTACGGTAGTTACTTTTTTAATTTCTCTTTTGTTACTCCCTCTGGTATAGACCCGAAATGTCATTTTGTTTCTGTAAGTATCTCTCTAAGGGTTTAGAAAGTCACGATTCTTACATAGCAGCTAAAAGCCTTCAAATTTGTGGAAATATTTTCCAAGTGAAACTTCTTTAGGCGCATGAGGGTAAAATTATTAGGGATGAAATGCGTGATTAGCATCACGAAGATGTGCATGGTTTTTTAGGCTAACTCGTTTGAAGGTTAGGTAGTTTTAATATTTACAAATAAAATGTGGTATTTTTCATAAAAATTAAATTATAATTTGTAATATTGACAAAGAACACGTGGCATTTTTAATATTACACTTTTAATATTTTGATAACAATTAAATTCCTAACATATCTTTCTTTTTCCCTCCACTCAGCCTTGGAAAACTAAAAGTTTAGATTTGTATAAATATAAATTCGACTTAAACATTACTTTGCCAAAGAAGTTTCACTTCTGACGCGTGTACGTTGTACGCATACACTATTAATTTTGTTACCCCAATTAAAGCTTAGATCGACATATATAACGGCCCTCATCTTTATATACAAACCAGGATATGAATCAATATATAAAACTATGGTGGAACTATCATGGTCGCAATTCTGTTCTATATAATATTTTCAGATAATGATTAACCTCTTATTCAGATGATACACGTAATTCAGTCAAGTATACGTGTCACGCTATTATAGCCCTTGAGTTAATACTCACGACTTCATTGATCAAGACTCCACGCGTTTCACCAATAAGAATAAAAGGTAAGTAGCAGTCCATTGATGTCCCACTGCTGGGTATATGCTTCCTCGCTCACAAGTGGCTTGGTTTTTAGGGCATAGACCTACTTAGGCTAAGGAAATATGATCACGTATCGCAATTTCGATCCCAACTTCAGTGGCTGCCAATACGACAACGGCGTGATCTTCATCTTCTCTCTCTTTTTTTTTTTAAAAGACGCGTAAGAATATTTTATCTGTCTGGTCGCTGATTTTTAAGATTGTTTTTACAGTTATACATTTATAAATATGTATTCGAATGTATATGTATATATATGTATTTTAATTATGGGTATATATATTGATATATGTTGCTTTATTATATTATATACATGTTCATATATAAATATATTATATTATGTAATAAGTTATTTAGTGGATTTAGACACTAACCCAAACCTCTCAGTGGGGTTACCTGGAAGAGATCACTACATAGTGATAAGGCCGCCCGTTGCATGCTTTTGTATATATAGATTTACTGTTATTTAGTTTTAATTACTACTTTTGTAATTTAAAAGTATGCAATAAAGTGTTTATCTATCNACGCTGGCGCCATCTATCGGCGTCGACAGAGTCAATGGTGGCAGTCCGGCGGGAGTCACTCGACAGTTGTCGAGTAGCGCTCGATCGGAACAGTCAACTGTTGAAACTGTCGCGTTCCTAGCTATTAGTGTTAATGAGTTTGTGTAAATTGATATCGGGAACATTAAGTGATTGAACATTATAAACCGAGTTAATTAATACAGCGTTTGATTGCACCAACAATACCCATGAACGCCCACAGAATAAGAAATTAAATAATGGATCTAATTAATAACGATGTCGGCGGAGATCCCTACGCCCCTGTGTTTTATGTTTCTCCTTTCTCTCTTATTCCCGACATATATTTATATATAATTTATATATATATATATATATATATATATATATATATATATAAATATATATATATTTACTGTTATTTAGTTTTAATTGTTTCTTTTGTAACTTAAAAGTATGCAATAAAGTGTTTATCTATCTATCTACCATGCTACTCCACTGCGGGTTTGCTAGAATAATACAAATGTATATTTACTAATACAAGTACACACTCGTAATCCGATACGATCTGAGAGAGATTAGGCACAGGATCGACGGCTTAACATACTCTTCGATTCACGGGGATGGAGTAAGGAGCCAATTTCCGAACTTCGGGCAATTACAGAGAATTTCTTAATAGACTCGAACGTGTGACCGTTACTAAGTAATATCGTTAAATTTGTTATATTCGAAGTTAAAATGTCCACTTTGTGTCTCATTTGTTATAATCTTTGGCAAGGGCGGAGCGGGGTATGAGCTTGGTCAGTGCCCCTCGCGCCGCGGAACAGTTCGTTTGTGTCGGCTGATACAATATAACCATATTAAAACTATATAAATATATAATAAATAGACTTTCTTTTGTGTATACACCATGACTTTACTAAATTTCTCATTGTATTAATGTGCGAGACACTCTCCGAGACGTTTCCAAAGGGGACGACGAAATATTCAAGGTAATAAAATTTTCAGCTGTACTTTTTATTGTTTACAGGAACCTGCAAATAGAAATAAGTTACATCAAAAAGATTTCACATTTTTCGTTGCCCTTTTTTCTTCTTAATAAATGTATATTTTTAAACAATTTATGTCTAATAAGCTAGCAGTTTATAATTAAGCTAAAATGGACAGACGCCGACAGAAATTTCTACAGATTCTATTGTAATATTTCTTCAGACAATTTTGTGCTTAGGATACAGTGGATTATAGTTAGTATTAGTTTCATTTTTGTATTCATTTTAGCAATTTACACTACTATATAAAGCTATTGACTCAGAAACAAATTTAAATGTACTAATGGATTCCGATAACAGGAGATTTTAAAGTACTTATTAACTCCCGTTGCGATAACACTGTATAACAATTTCATGACTAAGGATAGAAACTAACAGAGCTAACGTATAAATATAACAATGGACATTTTAATAATCCGTATAATTAAATTCAAAATATCTTTACTCAAACAGACCTTTATAGCACCTATATCGTATTTTTCACATATTTCAATGTACGCCTGATGATGATATTGAAGAACGACTTACAATCTAAAGTTACGTAGGTTCCTTTGTGCCTTATTCTAAGAGCCTACAACAAATTCAGTCGGGAGTATATTTGTTTCTCATCATTATATAAATAAAACTGGTATCTGTTAATGGAACTGGTCTTCGCAGTGGAGTGCATAGATCTCTATTCCGTGAGATTATCGGGTGGGAATCTGATCGAATTGTTTCTGTAAACCGTACTTTCCCATCCGTGCGGGGATTTGAAAACAATCCTTTATGAACACAAAATGTCCTGAAAATCTGTTCAGCCCTTAAGGAGGAGTTCAAGCGCATACTCATCTACAGTAAAATTACATATTATACACATACAGATTTTTATTTATTGCTGACGGATGAGCATTTTGATTGTGATCACACCTGATCGCATGATGGAAGCGCGTTAATCTGGTAAGAGGCAATTTACCTCTTATGGTTTGTAAACAGCATCGTACAGGAACACAAATCTCTTTGCTATGGCACGTCTTTGCTGGTGTGGAAAGTAAGCACTGCTGAAGCCTTCCACCAGGCCTACCCTACCAGCGAAAACATACCGACAAACAAAATGCCTCTTCCCAGATTAACGCACTTCCATCTTAGATTGTATTATCACTTATCATCAGATGTAATCACAGTCAAACGCTAACCTCTCTGTAACAAAGAAAAACCAATTCATAACCAACCAAGGCCTCGCTGGCGCAGTGGTGCGAGTATTCGCTTTGCTGCTAGCGGAGGTCTCGGGTTCGATCCCCGGTAGGATGAATTTTAGGAAATTGTATTTTCTAATTTATCCGAGTCTGGACTGGGAGGCTTCGGCCGTGGCTAGTTACTACCCTAACAGCAAAAACGTACCGCCAAACAAAGCGATTTGTGTTCCGGTACGATGCTGTGTAGAAACCGTAAGGGGGGGGGGGTATATCGCCTCTTAACAGATTAGCGCGCTTCCATCTTAGACTGTATCATCACTTACCATCAGATGAGATCACAGTCAAGG
>JACTOM010000936.1:11773-41517 GCA_015832385.1 Elymnias hypermnestra
CCCACCACGCTGCTCCACTGCGGATTGGCAGGCTTAGTACACAAGTGCACTCTCTATTCCTTCACTCTCATAGTCCGATGTGACGGGAATCCGACACGACCGGAGAGAGATCAGGCGCAGGACCGACGGCTTAACGTGCTCTCCTAGGCACGGGGGTGGATCATAACGACAACTTCCCAACTTCGGGCAAATATTGAGAAAATCTAAATAGAAAACTCAATATTGGTTTTTGAATTGGCCCGACCTGGGACTCGAACCCAGGACCTCATGTCTGTAGTCGAACATGCTAACCACTAGACCAATGAGGCAGTGTGATGTGCTTGTACCTTGGCAACTATCACATATTAGAATCGAATTGATTTACAGCTTAAGTATTTTAAAGTATCAATCGGGATCTCGCGTTTCTTTAAGAGAAAACACCAAAGATATATCAATTCTCACAGTAGCGTCGCAATATATATTGAATAACATTTTATATATCCGTAATAACATTCATTTATACAGCAAAAGGAACGAAACACACAATTTTAATACAAGAAATAACAACAAACTTGTAACGCCATATTTAAGAGTGAAGAAGTTTCAGAAATCCATTTGTCAGGTTAAGCATACGCATTTGTAATAAGATACTCGAATCACTTCTTAGTCTGAATCCACAAAGATTTAAGAAATATTTTAAAAACGTCCTATTACAAAAAGCATATTATAATATTGAAGATTATTTAAATGACAAAGATGTATGGACTTGATTCCAGTTGCACATTAAAGCTAAACACATTGTAATGTACAAAAACTACGTTTAAAGGACTTTCTTCAACTTTCCAAACCGGTGGTAGATTTGTTACCAACGGACAGACAACTGACGATTTATAAAAGCTTTTTGAGCCTGCTTGAATAAAGAATATTTTGATTTTTGATTAAAGCACAAGCTTGCGATTTACCTTGATAATGACATATGAGAAAATATAATTCTTTGACTTCTTCAAGGATCCAATTTATCTAAATTTAGGCGAGTTTTATTGGATTGGCAGTAATCCTTTCTTTAAAGCTGGCTGATGCATTTATGCAATTCAATCGGACAATAAATTGGTAGCCTAGACATGACTGGAAGCGACCAGAATATCCACTGAAACCCAAAGAAACTCTCGTGAGTGAAGAACCAGAGACTCACAGTTGAATATACTACTTTGGCACCCCGGATACATTTGCCTACACAAAACCATTAACTCTGCCTCTGCCTCATTGGTCTAGTGGTTAGTATGTTCGACTACAGACATGAGGTCCTAATATTGAGTTTTCTATTTTTAGAGTCGCTCACTAATTTGCAGGTTAAGTAATACTATTATCAGATTCTTCATAATTATATTACATACTTTAAATGACTTAAAACACAATACAAACTAAAAACTCTCACTAGGCGAATATCCTTACATTCTCCCATGCTACCTTACTTATACCAAACGCCCCACTAAACATAATAAGTTCACCAATCACAGTCGTCGTCATAACGACGACTAAACAAATAGCGTTACACCGGATGTAGTGCATGTAAACGTTTCACTGATATGATTACAAAGACCTCAGCATAATAAACAAATATAGTAATTTAATAGGAAACCACAAATAAAATAATAATGATCACTAACACTTTTAAGAAAAAATTGGCGATGTGATCCACACCCGTGCCTCGGAGAGCACGTTAAGCCGTCGGTCCTGCGCCTGATTTCTCACCGGTCGTGTAAGAATGCCGTCACGTCGGATTATGAGACTGAAGGAACAGAGAGTACACTTGTGTACTATGCTTGCCAATCATCACAGTGGAGCAACTTGATGGGTCTCAGCTCATAGCAGTGAGGAGGCCTGTGCCCAGCATTGGGACGTTAATGGGCTGCTACTTACCCTTTTTTTTACCATTTTTAGAAAGAAAGAAAACTTTATTCAGAGCAGTGTGATACAATTGAACATAATTTAATAATTAATATAATTTATTTTATTTCATTGCACAGCATTTAAGCCACAACAAGTGATTCAAATGCCGTGCAACTCCCACACAGCCCCAAAAAGACAGTACAGCTCGGCATATGCCGTCTGCCATACACCTGACACACGGCGCCGATTTTCAGCTGCAGCCTTGTCACGGAAAGAACGTCATCTGATCCAATCTCGCGTGCAACTTATAATACCACTTACCCTCATAATTATTCTGCTATATACAACTTAATTAGTCAACAAAGAATTATAAATACTTAGGATAGACAGAAGAAACGAATTAAATTACAACACATTGCGAAAGAAAAACATTTTCATGAAGTAATTCGTATTTAATTCCGTGTCTCTCTGAGGCACAGCCCATATACTAAACTAATATACAATTTATAAAAAGAAGGATCCTAAAAATTATGTGGCACTTGAAATTACTTCTTGGTGTCCAATTGTAAATTTATTAAGTATTGTTTATATTTTATTCTAAAACTATTTAGTGAAATCAGTGTTCGAAGTGGAGGGGGCAGAATGTTCCAACACTTAGTGGCAAGATACTATTAGGGTAAGGAGGCGGAAATAACCCGTTTCCACACCTTCTCCGTTAGCGAGGAGTTGTATCCGCGGCGTTTTCCCTCTTTGATATTTTCATGTGCGAAATAACCGACTATCAGAATAAGGCAATTGTCCTGTAATTCGTATCTTCGAGCATACAACTTATAAAGCTCGATAATGAGAAACATTAGCGACACCAAGGGATGTTAATGAGCTGTTCGAGCTGGCCATATTGCCTTGTCGATAGGAACACCACACTTCACATCCAATAATCAGCTGATAGCCATTTCACTGACAGCGGACCTATCAATAGGTCCTTGATTACAACGTTAAAACAAACAACTAATTTAGTAAATAAAATTGATCGAAGCAAAATGATCCAACGTCCCCGATATAATTAATCGGGTAAATTTTTCAAAGCTAATTGGTGAAATCGCGAAAGCCCGCGTTGCGATGCTTAAGATAATCGAATCTGGGCGTAATGAGCCGTTACTTTCCGCGAAGAGGGCTTTTATTAAAAATCCAATGAAAAGTACGATATCAAAGTGAGTCTACAATTTTTCAACTTAAATAAAAAGAACTGGAAGACAAGCGATATGAATGTAAATTGCCTCGGAACTCCACCAACGAGTCATAATGATTAGGTCGAAATCTTGTGCAGATATAGCTTTCTCTTTATAAAATTACCAGCTTTTCTCGAAGGTGACACACATAGATTCTGAACCAGTGTAAATATAACGAAATCTGTTATTCATCGCATCGAATTGTCTGTCTAAATTGTATTTCCATCCACCTAAATACATACAAAGAATTTAATCATAATTGAACCAGGACTTAAGTAGTTCCGATGATCCCGTGAAAATATGGGAAAATCCGTATGTAATTAACAATCTATTCTTTTTTTAACGCTGGGAAATCCTCGTGGATACCTTGGAATACTCGGGAGGATTTTCCAGGTTATGCCGTACCTACATCACTCGGAGATGGGGTCACGAGAAGGCGATTGATAGGCATTCGTTACCTCGTCAGCGATATGCCCGTTTCGGCCCAACCCGGTCTAAATGACCTAAAAAACTTACTCCAAAGGTGGCTTACCTGGAGCAACTGGCAAGCCACCAACCATCTCGTGAGTCCTCTCCTTGTTGGACAACGGGCCCCGAATCCGTTACCTAAAGGTCACCACAAAGGAGGGAGATGTCGATCGTGGACCTTTCGCCTCCTTCCCGGACTTCTCTTGGGAACGGAAAGCGGTAACGTCTGCCTCCCTCAACTGATTCGCCATCTCCATCCACGTTTTGATATCCCCGCAGAAAGAAAGCATAGCACACCATGCATTTAAGTGTAAATCTAAACCGTATTTCAATCAACTTGAATATAACATTAAATCAATGGTTATCAGTCCAACTGTTTAGGAGAAATAACGAAGTTTTGGCTAATTATTAACCACAACGTCAACATCGTCAAATATGACTGTATTTTGTATATTATTTGCTATATAAATTAGTGACGCTCCAATAGTAGAACGCCTTGTAAATTTATTTATCAGTGCCTATAAAAAGCAGCAGTTGTTTAAATATTTTAAACCATATAATGTAGCTAATTTTTTTCTTTTATTAATATAATATGTATAAGTTGTTGTTCTTTTTATTGTGTAACTTTGATGATTTTCCGCGAAGGAAAACTTTGTGAGGAAACCTGAATATGTGACACCAATTCTGGGGTATGTATAGCTGGATAGTCCTCTTTAGAGGTGTTAAATCTAAGCTCCAAAACCTCTCTGCTATATATATAATGAGTTCTATACCCAATAATGAAACATTAGTTGCGTAAAAAATCTCTTTTAAAAAATAAAAATAAATAAAATAAATGTAAAATCCGTAATTGGCCTTAAGTTAATTTAATTAGATTATATGTTAGTTTTAAGAGGGCTGTGGATTTTGTAAAATAAATAAATAAATAAATATCTTCCTTCCTTTTATAGCTGATAAGATACCGTTTCGTTGGGATCCCATTTGACGTCGAATCATGGTACAGTCTTATATGATAGCACGCTAAGTTTTGTGTCGCTGGGGAATGCATCTACGCAACCCGCCTTGGAGACAGACGGGAGTACCAGAATACTCACTAAAACCCAGCGGAGCCGTCGTCATCTGTGAATGGAAGGACCAGAGGTTCGTTATGGCATTCCACCCTGACACCCTCCGAATAAAGCCGACTCAAAAGTGCACTAGGGTAGGAGTTGGATTAACCTCCGTTTTCTGTTTCCTTCTCCTCTCCGCCGGACGTACTGCCTTGACAGAATTCGCCTTCTCTCTTTGCCGTGCCTCCTCCAGCAAAATGACAGTTTCACAGAAAGTGGCGTTGACAAGCATTGTACATATAATACTTGCCAGCGATAGATGGGTACCGATTAGCGACTTCAGAAGATGACGCTGAGGTTCCCGAGATGGACATTCGGCCACTCGTTTCAGGTGTCTGATGGCTCACAACCAACGATTTGAGCAAGCTAACTTGATAAGAGGTAATTTACCTCAAAATGGTTTTTACATAACATCACACCCAAGACTAATTAGAAAATACGCTTTCCTAAATTAGGTCCCCAATACTTCTTCTAACGAAGCGTCATTACCTTCTATTATAAGAGACAGGTAGTTATCAGTAACTTTTTAGATATAGCTAAATAGAGTGACATAATTCAAAGGAGCAGCATTTTTGTCGATGTGTTTTTAACTCAAGAAAATCTAGACTGCTTTGGATTCTTTTGTATTTGGCTTGTGTGATTATTGACATCCAAAATAGCGATAAGTTCCAGACTTATAGTTATGTGTAAGACGATGATTTGGAAGAGCAAATCTTTTTTTTATGTTGTGATCCCGTTTTCAATCATAACACAATACAAAACATTGGTTATTTTAATGTTTTGTTATCCATATGGACATGCAGTCAATGCAAATGTTTTACGGTTGGTTGAGATTGGCATTGAAAAGAGATAAATATCTTTTATCAATTCTATTACGACTAAATAATATTACTATTACGTTTCTATATTTAAGGGTCTCTTCTTAATTTAATGGTCTATCTATATTGATGAATATCTCGTGTCATAATATTTATTGCCAGTGGAGTCCGAAACTACTTAACCGATTTTATATTTTCCTTTTAAATTTAGCTGGATTTGTTCTTACTTAGGGCATAGGATAGTATTATAAAACACCAACTCACATTAAATAACAATTTTTATTCTCTTCACTATTTAAATATACATAACTAATTGTATTTATACAATTTGGCACTACTTTTCTGAAAAACACAGCTCAAAAGACTATATTAGCGAAATTGTTCTGTGCGTTAATATTACCTCGCATTGCATAACATTTCGTCATATTACATCATGATTTTTGGCAATTTTAAGTGGTGCTTCTATTGCTCAATAACTCCCAACATCCATCTCTAGTCCAACAATAGGTTAAATTTTATTTTGTAACATATGCGAATTGCTTTAAACCAAGAGATCTTTAAGTACGAGTTCTGCTGTCTATTAAGCCACATGAGCGTTAAAAAGAGGTGCAGCACAATAAGTTCCGCAATTAAGTATACGCAGACGTAATTAAGCAAGTCTGCCTCATTGGTCTAGTGGTTAGCATGTTCGACTACAGACATGAGGTCCTGGGTTCGAGTCCCGGGTCGGACCAGTTCGAAATCGATATTGAGTTTTCTATTAAGATTTTCTCAATATTTGCCCGAAGTTGGGAAGTTGGCGGTGTGATTCACCCCCGTGCCTCGGAGAGCACGTTAAGCCGTCGGTCCTGCGCCTGATCTCTCTCTCCGGTCGTGTCGGATTGCCGTCATGTCGGACTATGAGAGTGAAGGAATAGAGAGTACACTTGTGTACTATGCCTGCCAATCCGCAGTGGAGCAGCGTGGTGGGTCTATGCCTGCCTATGAGGCCTGTGTCCAGCAGTGGGACGTTAATGGGCTGCTACTTACCTTACAAATTTTTCATTCCTTCAAACCAAGAGATCGTTAAGTACGAGTTCTGCTGTGTATTAAGCCACATGAGCATTAAAAAGATGGTGCATCACAATAGGTTCCGGAATTAAGTATACGCAGACGTAATTAAGCAACACAACTCAATAATTTGTTAAATTGCTCGGTATATAAGTTGTAATCTAATATAAAGTGATACCGTCACAAGCAGCTGACGAAACTTTTTAAATAAAGAGAAAAACTGCATTACTGGTACAAAATAAATGAACAAACACACTGTTTTACAAAACGCCTTCAGAAGCAATAAATGCTTCGAGAAGGAAACGGGCCATTAACCGTCAATTCGATTATCGTGCTGCTTGAGTTTTCGCCGATCAACTCCGCGCTAACAAGCGAGAGAACTAATTTAATTTAAATTTATTTTGAAAACTTTGCTTTAATAAACATGAATCGTAATGATTGAACAAAGTTTAGGAAAGCTCTGGTATTATAATTTGTAAGCTTGGCGTGTAATAAATAATATATACGTTTGCGAATCTCATCTCATGAATGGTGCATAGCATCACTCATTTCCATAGTGGTAGACAGACACCACGTTCTTCCACTTGCCATGTTTCTTGCATATCTCCATCGCTTCTTTCATTCTCATTAAACCTTTCATAAAAGTTCGACGGTTTCGGGTATTCTTGACCTGGCCCTTATTTAAAATGTCCTGGATTTGGTCCAGGAACGTTCGCCTTGGTCTTGCGCTTCCAACTTTTCCGTTCGATCTTGACTCATAAATCCTTCTTGCCAACCTACTTTTATTCATTCTCTCTACGTGTCAACTATATCTACTTTTATAACACAACGTTCTATTATCTCAGTATTTCTAACTTTGTCACTTAGTTTCAATCCACTCATACTTCTCAACACTCTCACCTCTTCCGCATTTATTTTACTTTTATGCCTCTTGTGCAATACCAAACTTTCACTACCATACATAAGTGTTGGCACCAACACTCCTCTATCCACAGCCAGTCTGGCACTTTGCGACACCATCTGTCTTTTCATAAAGGCGTGCAGAGCACCATTTACCATATTCCCTGCATTCTCCTTTCAATATCACTTTTACATGTTCCATGTAATGATGATGAGTCTGGAGGTTCTATAAGATAACGTACTCAACCGCTTCTCTTAGCAGAAATAAAAAATACTTGAAATGTGACATCGGCGTTACCTGAGAGGGATCACAAAACGCATTTTTATTGATTGTGATTTGTTTAAGCCTTTGATTATGTTAAATATAATGATTAATCTGAAAATTACTCCATTATACCATTAAAGATATACCATTGGACCTGAATTTTTTTTATTGAACCTGCGAGATAAAAAAGATAAAAAACTTTCTGCTGAATCTGTAGTAAAATTTAGAGTTCCACAAGGAGCATATTGAGACCTTTTCTGTTCCTCATTTACAACTTCATTTACTTTGTTAATGACGATCATGAGATTTATTTGCTTGTCGATATTAGTCTAGTATTTTAGCGATAGTTAGGGATGTAAATAACTCTCTCTAAATAGCAGTAGAACAAATTGAAACTTAATTTGTTATGTTAAAAAGAAACGATTTATTTTAATAACATAATTTTGTTCGTTTATTTTTCATCTCGCCAAACGTTGTCTGTGTGATAATACTATAAGCGATAAGACCGCCTTTGCGTATTTTACTTTCGTTAAATTTTAAACTGTATAAAATACATAAATACATAGAAAAAATCTTTTTGCTTTCAATTTTAAAATAATCCGTCACCTGGGATTTTATCAAATACTAATAATAATATACTTAAAACGTCAGTAGAATACACTATACAATGAACCTGTATAAAAGGGTCGTAGTTCTTCTGTAATAATATCAGAGGGCCCAAACCCGATGAAATATACCAGAAATTTTATTAAGGGAATAATATATTTGTATGTGTTCGCGCCAACTGGGCACGAGAGGGCGCCTCTGCGCTGCTCAATGAGCATAGAGCAATATAGTCTATAGATTATCGGTAGTCTGTAGTCGTAAGAAGCCGATAGCGAGTTGTCAACTCTCGAAGCGTATGATGACGGGCGCAAAAAATAAGCCCGCTTAGTGATTTTGAATGATTTTGTCGGGAAAGTGCGGTGATTCCACGCGTTAATTGGGTTTGTGGGGTTAATGAAACAGTTCGTTTTGTTTTGTAGGCTCTCGTAGCCCTCTAGTGAAAGGGGGGCGGGTCATCGCGGCTGGAGGTTATTTCGTCCACGCGGTGGCCGTAGTTGGACTTCCCTTTTGTAGTAGAACAGAGAACCGGCGTCGCCTACAGCAGCTTTGGACGCCTTGGCAGCTTACATACACATTCCACAAAGACACACATACTAAAAATACACCCACGTTTCATTCATCTGCCGTCGCCGTCGAGGAGATCGGCGCCTGGAGACCAGGTGGGTGCACAAATTAATCAAATTTGTTCGACACCTAGGTGGATTCTCCCCTTAACATTCTCCTACCGCCATCTCGGGGACCGACTCCACCTGGACCTTTATGGGCCGGATCCAGGGTTGGGTCCAAGCTAGGGTCGCGGTCGGCGTGAACAGTATGTATAGTAAGTTGCGACAACCTCTATGTTTTATTCTAAATATAAATTGGTAAAATAGTGTTATATAAAATGTCTTATAACTCTCCCCGAAGTTAATAAGCTTTCGAACGTAATAAATGCTTCAAAGAGGCCACGGCTCATTAGGCGTCTAGTCGATTACGGCGTTTGCGTGAGTTTTCGCCGTTCTACTTTAGCCCCACAAGCATCTCTCTAATTATTATTTAATACCTTGACATACATAGTATTTATATGCCAAAGATAATTACAAAGTATAGTTTTCTTTAAATGAAAGCTCCTTTATGTGTGCGTATAAATTGTGGATGCTGAATGAGTCTTAGTCATCACACTCGCCTTTGTAAAGCGAGGTCTAGTTAATGATAAATTCATAGTTTTGAATTAATGAATTTTGACGTATACCAAATGCCATAAAGTTATAAAGATTTTTTTAGCCTAAATTTGTACAGAAATAGAAAGTTCTAAGCACATAACTTTATTTTTTAAGATACTTAATCTGTATCGAAATGCTAAATAAAAAGTAGGAACCTGCGCGTTATTAGAAAACACAACAACTGACATTAATTAACAACGTTTATTCTCTCCACCATTTAAATATACACATCTTGCACTATACTAATAATTACTTCACGAGACATAGCTGGAAAGACAATCTTAACAAAATTGTCCATTCGTTAATGTTACCTCGCGTTGCATAACATTTCGTAATATTACTCAATAATTCCCAACATCTAATATATTCCAACAAAGTACTATGAAAATACCTACGTTTTATTGTTAGTAACAACATCTTTGTTTTAGCCAAAGGTCGTATTAACGAATGCTTAATTTTTGTAACGAAATTTCTAGATGAAAGGCAAATTCTAAGCGTAAAGGTAATACCACATCAAACCACAACAAAGGCTGTGCCTCCTAGTGTACTATATATTAAACGATTATTGAAATAGAAACAACAGTCCACTTGGGTTTTCTAATATCCTTCAAGATGAGATCGCGTGCAGCCCTATTTAAGAACCCATTCGCCCTTATTACTGATTCTCGAGGCCATTTCCTTGCGTCGTAAGAGCGGAGATAAGAGCGAAGAAAATAGCTTACTATCCACGATTACTATTACAGAAAATAACTTTGAAACACATTAAACTTTTAAGGTACATCCTCAAACACTCCTTCTTATGTTAGGGTTATATTATTGTTTAAAACCTGAATTATTTGAGACAATCAACTATATATTGAAAATTGCGGAAGTATCAGTATTGTTGCGATTACATTGTCAATTGAGTATTATGGAACTATCAGTGTAACGTTTAATAAGATCGTGCATTGACATATTTTTAAATGGTTACAGCGAATACTAGTTTTCAAGCTCTTGGAAATGGTTCATTGATATATTCGGCAGTCCCGTCCCGTCATGGTGCTGCAAATGTCCATGGGCGTTGATAGACACTTAACATCAGGTGTCCCACTAGCTCGTTTGTCTGCCATAAATATAAAAATGCCTTATACTCAGCGAATATATGAGATTTAGGTCAAATTGTAGAAGCATTCGAGTATAGATATGTACCAAATATATAAAAGTGCTTATTGTTAAACTGATAGCTCTGAAATGTTGGGAGTTATTAAGTCATATAGTTAGTAGCAGCCCATTAACGTCCCACTGCGGGGCATAGGCCTCCTCATTCAGAGTAGAGAGGGAGTGCATAAACCCACCACGCTGCTCCAGTGCGAATTGGCAGGCGTAGTATACAAGTGCACTCTCATAGTCCGATGTGACGAGAATCCGACAGGACCGGAGTGAGATCAGGTGCAGGACCAACGGCTTAATGTGCTCTCAGAGGCACGGGGGTGGATCTCACCCCCGACTTCCCAACTTCGGGCAAATATTGAGAAAATCTTAATGGAAAACTCGGGAAAATGGCCCGACCCGGGACTCGAACCCAGGATCGTATGTATGTAGTCGAACATGCTAACCACTAGACCAATGAGGCAGTTAAATACCAAAAAACGTTGAGCAATATTACGACGTGTTATGCAACACGAGGTCATTTTAACTAGCGGAACAATTTTGTGAGGACAGTCTTTCGAACTGCTTTGTGGTGTATTTGTTTTATGGGAAGTAAGTAATTATTAGTATCGAGCAAGTTGTGTATATTTAAATTGTGAAGAGAATAAAACATAAATAAATAAATAAATGAAGAATAATTTCGTTTCACGGTTAAACCATAATAAATTTAAAACGAAGTATTTTTTACCGAGAAAATCTTAAATAACCGCAAAACAATATATTTTAACTATTGATAGATAACAAGAGATTTAACTCTTAAAGTTTTGAATGTTTACTAAAACATTGCTATTTAAAATTTCATATTAGAATTTAAAAGGATACTTAAGCTGGAATTAATGAATTTAATAAAGTATATTAATATAACATTGTGATAAATGAAAAAGCCCTTAATGAAGCCGAGGATAGAAAAAAATGGAAGCAGCTCGTCCATGTAGCCACCCATGTATATCAGAACAGGCACGATCTCCAGCAATTAAATATACAGAAATGATGACGATGATGAACATCTTAATAATGATTATGAAAAGGATAAGTTGTTGAGGATCATGAATTTCCTTGTAACTATCAGTACAATGATAAAACGATAAGATTTGACTGTTAAATAATGCTTTAAAAGTCTACATGACCAAAAACATTAAATTTAGGTATTCTAGAGAATTAAATAAGAATAATACCACAGTCTTAAATATACCAGGAATAAGGTATACAGATATGTTAATATGTAGCTCCACTTTACTTTTTTACAACATTTTTTCTTCGGGAATCGTTGGGGGAGGAGGGTCATCGACAGCCTTACTTTCAGTTTTCGGGATCAACACTGTGGTGTTGTCCAACAATTTTGGCTTCCTAATCCAGAAATATCTACCAAAGGAAAAAATTGAAAAGGAGTAAAATTGTAGGGCCCAAATTTTATGTTTCGTTTCGTAAAATTGAGAAAAATGTAAAATAACTGAGTATTTGATTAAATTAAATAAAACATCTTTTTAGGGGTCTAATTAGAAAAATATTAGTTCGAGGAAATCGAAATGAATCAAAATTCCTAACAACTTTGTTTATAACCACTTCTCATGTAAAGTAGAAAATAGGAGAGTTCTTAAATAAAAATCACATTTAAATCCAAGATGACACCCCCCCCCCCCCCCGACGATTCTTGAAGGCAGCTCTTTTTTGAAATAATTCGAAAAGTATATTCACTTTGTTAATATGATAGTATTAATTTTATATTACTAAGTGCACTGTGTACTTTGTACACAGAGGCGAGCATCAAACCCATTACGATATAAATGAATTAGTTATGCCTGTCGCTCCAACGGGCCTTTTAGCTTCGGAGATCCAACGTGGAAATTCAATTAGGTGATAGATATAATATGTTTGCATTTCGGTATGCATGCATTCTGTATTTTTGGCTATCTATTGTAATTTTTTATATTTCAAATCAACTAGTCCACTCATGCTTCTCAACGCTCTCATCTCTACCGCATTTATTTTACTTTTTTGATTCTTCTGCCATACCCAACTTTTACTACCATACATAAGTGTTGGCACCAACACTCCAGCATGCACAGCCAGTCTGGCCCTTTGAGACACCATCTGGCTATTCATAAAGGCGTACAGAGCACCATTTACCATGTTCCCTGCATTCACTCTCCTTTCAATATCACATTCACATGTTCCATCTTTTGTAAATTTAGATCCCAAGTATACAAATTCTTTCACCTCTTCCACTTGTTTCCCATCTATCAATATATTGCCATTCATCATAGATTCATCTCGTTCAAAAAGCATAACTTTCGTTTTGTTTACATTCACTTTCATTCCTTTCCCTTTCAAAGCTTCATTCATAATATTTAGCATCTCCTGAAGCTCGTTAGCGGATGACGCAAGTATTACTTGATCATCAGCGTAGAGTAAACATTTGATGACTAATTCATTCATTCTTAACCCATACATACATTCTTTTAAATCTGTCAAACATTTATCCNCGTTGTGGTATAAAAGAAGACGTAGTGACTAAAATTGAGAAAGGTATGCTTAGATGGTTTGGGCATGTAGAGAGAATGAATGAAAGGAGACTGACAAAAAGGATTTATGAGTCAAGAGTGAATGCGAAAGTTGGAAGGGGAAGATCGAGGCGAACGTTCCTGGACCAAATCCAGGACATTTTAAATAACGGCCAGGTCAAGAGTACTCTAAACCGACGAACTTGTATGAAAGGTTTCATGAGAATGAAAGAAGCGAAGGAGATATGCAAGGATCGTGGCAGGTGGAAGGATGTTGTCTCTCTCTACCCCTATGGGAATGAGGCTTGACGCTATGTTTGTATGTATAGTCTTTTTATTTCTATATTAGACTATGGTCACGTATCATAAATGTGTGGATCTTATAACATCGAGACATAATGTAAATTAAAGTCTGTAGGTGATAATATTTCGTAATAGACAATTTTCTTTTACAATTATTATGTCCTATAAAAATATTATTATATCAACACAAATAGAACAAAATTTATGCCGAAAAATTATTTAAAGCGTAATTCAGCTTCTCGGATTATGCAATGTAGATTTAAAATAACAGCTTCAAAAATATACGTACCGGGATAATGACTCTCGTCCCGGATGATAAGGGCTCGTCACAATGCTTTACCCCCTAATTATGTTCCTAGGACGGTGTTCCTCTTTCGAGGCCGAGATTTTAATAGTACGTTTTTAATTTGTCAACGGGGTCGAGTTAGTGCTTCAGGGTGTAATTTGCGAGGCGGGTCGAGTGGCAGACCTAGTTGCGATGAATGGCCGTGCAAAGGGCAGATCTGTTTCACTACGAGCGGTGCTTGTACTGTACTCGTGTTAGAATTGCGGCCCTTGTGATCCTTTGGGGATCGGTGGCCGTAAACACTTCACTATTATGGCATTTTAAGTTTCAAATCTGATTTTATGATTCATATATGAATACCTACTCTTTCTGATTATCAAAACTTTATAAAATTGTAAAGTGATGAGTAGCCCAGTCGAATTCACGCTCAAAAAGGGTCTAACGTTACATTAACATTCAAAAGTGCTGTAAAAACCGTGAATAAAGAATTTTTAAATTTGAATTTAAAAAAATATCGTCCTTATAAACAAATAGAGAAATAGACCGTTGAGAAGTATGATTGGATTAAAACTGAGTGACAGAGTAAGAAATAGTGTGATAAGAGAACTTTGTGGCATAAAAGAAGACGTAGTGACTAAAATTGAGAAAGGTATGCTTAGATGGTTTGAGCATGTAGAGAGGATGAATGATAGGAGACTGACAAAAAGGATTTATGAGTCATGAATGAATGCGAAAGTTGGAAAGGGAAGACCAAGGCGAACGTTCCTGGACCAAATCCAGGACATTTTGAATAAGGGCCAGGTCAAGAGTACTCTAAACTGACGAACTTGTATGATAGGTTTAATGAGAATGAAAGAAGCGAAGGAGATATGCAAAGATCGTGGCAAATGGAAGGACGTGGTCTCTGCCTACTCCTATGGGAATGAGGCATGATGCTATGTATGTATAAAAAAATTGATAAGAACTATAGTTCTAGGAAATTTAATTTTTAACAAATTTTAAAATAAAGTTAAAGTTTAAAATAAGCGTGTTATTGAATAAACATTAAATCACCCCTAAATCCAAGATGGCCGAAAACGTAAAAGCGTGCGGATACAATAAACTATAAGTCAAGCCATCAATGATCTCTGCGACGATTCCCGAAAAAACTTGTCGTAAAAAGTTAATGAAATGTGAAATCCTAATTCATTAGGAAGGATATTATATGAAGATGGTTAGTTGCAGGACTTCACTAACCTCACCTAAACTTTGTGTCCTAAGGACATTTTCCTGCTATTTAGGGGATTGTTTCTATAACTAAGGGGTTCCTTAACAATGTGATGCTCGAGGAAATCAGGTATTAAACAACAATTCCCACTCACTCATCATGAAATCTGCATAGTATATAGAAAAATGTGAGCTGTGATGGCACAATGGATCGTGAGGAAACTAGCATATAGGGGAAATGTTCTAGGGTATCTGTTGCCTTCTTTTTTATGTCGCTGGGGAATGTATTTACACACTACCCCCAACCGACGATCGGTCAGGAGTGTAGCCCGCGGCGATGGAGAAGAGCTCGCAATAACCACTAAAGCTTAGCGGAACTCTCTTCATCCATGAGTGCGGCGACAAGTTTTGAAAGACTGGAGGAGTTGCGCAAACATACGCCGCCTGGAACCACGTCTTCTTCGGGTATTTGTAGCCTGCTAATCTTCGTTGGAGCTACTTAATGGATTTTAGTTCAAAAAACATCATTATTTTCATATAGGAGGCCTAAGCGTTACTGTGAGTTGTTAGAGGGTATTAATTATCTAATATTAGTTCACACTTTTCTTATATATGTATCTTATTGTTCAAATCTTCAATCGTTACCAAAATGTTTTTTAATCATCCACTTAAGTTTAATTACATGTTTTAAACACTTGATATTATAGCACTTTTTTAAAATACTATATCAATATTTTAAAATAATTATTTATTTATTATATTTGCGAATAATTGTACAACGATATCTATTTAAAGCTCACGTAAAAGGTGTAAAAGTTTCTTCCTGGATAATGACTTTAAGAATTTTGTAATAGATCGTATTAGTAATTGTATATAAGTAGGAATTGTTTCCTTGCAAAACCTGAAATATTCTTTGTTGTAACAAACACAATAAATAATAAAATCAAATCACGTAGTAGGGTTGGGGGTGAATTACTCAGTTTCAGTTGAGTAATGGTCACATATACGCAACTTAGTCACTATGACTCAGCTGAATTGAATGTTTGTTCATGAGGTGAAGGTGAAATGCTGTCACCTTTGTATAGGTACACTCTATTATTTTTATGCTCCTTTAACTACGACTTACTGCAGTTCTCTCAAGCTTTTTATTCTTTCTAATTATATTCAATGCAAGCCCACACACCTAAAAATACACACTATATACCTAAACAGATTACCTGTAAAGGTGTTTATTAATTGGTATCTTAAATATTGGTGAAAAATACATGGCTATGTATTTATTTTTAACCTGAGGAATGTATTTACGCACCCCAAGCAAGTTGAGAGTGTGGGATTCGCTGAAAGGCCACTAAAACCTAGAGAATCCCGTGTGGTACTTGAATGAGAAGCCAGAGGCTTACCGAAGAACATTCTACCTCGGATTCATATACTTTCATTAAGCCATTTATTTAGGATAGTGGAAGGAGATGGGCGAAACCCCGTCTTTCACCACCAAGCCTCATACGTAGACGGTAGAAGCATTCACGGCGTTCTTACTCTCTCTGCCTCCCCTAGTACCTCCTTCTGCGAAATAATAACTATCTCCCAGAGGCTATGGAATTCTAGTTCATGTAGATGGTGAGCATATTGCTTTTATGGTTGAGAAATCCTATCAGCGACACTAAATGTGGTGCGACGTGGCGATAGGAGCACCATATTGATAGTAGGCGATTATGTACTTAATTAACGATGTTTACCCAACTCGTGGCTACTTAATTAATCCAGGAATCTGATGGTATAGTTTTAAGCCCTCAGGATTTCCAAAGAACGTTGTGGTATAAAAGAAGATGTGTTGACTAAAATTGAGAAAGGTATGCTTAGATTTGTGCACATAGAGAGAATGAATAAAAGAGGACTGACAAAAAGTATTTATGAGTCAAGAGTGAATGGGAAAGTTGGAAGGATAAGACCAAGGCGAATGTTCCAGGACATTTTAAATAAGGCCCAGGTCAAGAGTCTCTAAACTGACGAACCTGTGTGAAAGGTTTAACGAGAAGAAAGAAGAGAAGAGGATATGCAAGGATCGTGGCAAGTGGAAGGACGTAGTCTATGCCTATGCCTAAGGGAATGAGGTGTGATGCTATGTATGTATGTAAATTTCTAAAGTTTAAGATTTTTTCATTTGTTTCATTTGTACCCTTTCATAAATGTAAATAAATAAACCAATAAAAATCTGGAGAATATAAATCACTTGGTATCTGATGAGATAACAGTCAAGCTTTAAAACCTTACGGCAGAAGTAAGAGGTTAATAAAAAGGTAAGGTAAGTAGCAGCCCACTAACGTCCCACAGCTGGACACAGGTCTCCTCGCTCATATGAGAGAGGGATTTTTAGAACATAGACCCACCACGCTGCTGCACTGTGGATTGGCAGGTATAGTACACAAGTGTACTCTCTATTCCTTCACTCTTATAGTCTGACGTGACGGCAATCCGACCCGACCGGAGAGAGAGAGATCAGGCGCAGGACCGACGGCTCAACGTGCTCTCCGAGGCACGGGGGTGGGTCACACCGTCAAATTTTTCCCAACTTCGGGCAAATATTGAGAAAATCTTAATAAAAAACTCTATATCGATTTCGAACTGGCTCGACCCGGGATTCGAACTCAGGACCTCATGTTTGTATTCGAACATGTTAACCACTAGACCAATGAGGTAGTCTTAATAGGTTAATAATGTGAAATAAAACCAATATTTTAGTTCTATATTCACAAAGTAATACGCCCTCAGTAGATTAAAGGAAATTTTACTCATTTCGTAATAGAACGTGACGACCCAGTTTCATTTAATAACTATACATTAAATGCAGTACGCGTCTAAAGAACTTGACACTTCAAAAATGAGCTTCTTCGGATTTATAAATTTTGACTCAAATTAGCTTTACATGTGTTATCGATTATTATTATTTATTTGTAGATTGCTATTAAATTACTATATTTGTTTATTATGCTGAGGTATTTGTAATTATATCAGTGAAACGTTTACCTGCTCTACATCCGGTTTAATGCTATTCCGGAAATTCTCAAATTTAAGAAACACTTGTTGAGTCGTCGTTTTCGCGACGACTGTGATTGGTGGACTTATTATTTTGAGTGGGGCTTTTGGTATAAGAAAGATAGCGCGGGAGAATGCTGCAATATTCGCTATTGTGTTTTAAGAATATGAGAATAGTATTACTTCACCTTCAAATTAGTGAGCGACTCTAAAACATGAGTGGCGGTCAATCACATTTAATACCTGAAAAATAAAGTGCACAGCGTTTAAAGAAGTGTTTACTTCAAGGATCTTAAATCTCTGAAATTTTCGGACTCTCATGGAAAATTCTGGTTAACAACGTTTACGCTTTACCGCGTAGATATATATCTACAATGGTTTGGTGAACATAAGAAGCCCCCATTCCTTTTCAAAGGCAATAAATACTCAAGCACTCCGGCAATATCGAACGTCAAAAGGAAAACAACAAAGGCATCTCCAAACGCGAGACAATACCGTCAAAGTGGAAAGTTCGGTAGTGAAGATACCGGAATTCTATTTGGAGCAACCTGAAACTTACGCGTACGGAGATATTAAGTGGAGTATTCATGTAAATAGGTTCACTGAATTCCTATTGTGCGATGTAACATGATATTTGCATAAATTATCCGCGATAGACGGGGGGATTATGTTATCGCTTTATATACATGAGTACTCTTGTATTTATAAAAAAGTGCATGTGCACAAAATTTTAAGTCTTGTTTATATTTATACAAATCTAAAGCTTTAGCTTTCCGAGACTTACAGGGAGGGAATAAGGAAGAATTTAATTATCATTAAAATATTAAGTGTCGAAAATCAATCGTCGTCGTCGCTTCAAACGATGGACGTCCACTGTTGGACATAGGTCTCACGTAATGGTGTCCACAAGGCCCGATCTGGCGCTGCCTGGCTCTAGCGACCCTCTTTATATCGTCGGTCCACCTTGTGGGGGGTCTACCTACACTGCGGCGTCCGGTGCGGGGTCGCCACTCCAGCACCTTCGGCCCCCAACGTCCATCGGTCCTTCGGACTATGTGCCCCGCCCATTGCCACTTCAGGTTCGCGATTCGTAGGACTATCTCGGTGATTCTAGTTCTACTACTGATCTCTTCATTTCTGATTCTATCACGTAGAGAAACTCCGAGCATAGCTCTCTCCATCGCACGATGAGTGACTCTGAGCTTCGAAAATTAATACAATAATTTATTGAAATGTCAAATGACGTAATTGTACATGATGTTGCCACGTGTTTTTTGTCAATATTAGATATTATTAATTAAATTTTGCTCCTCCTCCTTGTTTCGTTTCCTCAACTCTGAGGGTCGTGACAACCACCTCTGATGAGCAATTTTCTTTTTATAATGGAATGCCATTTGCCTCTGCTTTCCGCGGCGTGTAAGGCATCGTAAACGGAAGTCTGTAATGTGGTGCGGATCTGATCGGACCAACGCATTGGGCTCCGACCTCTTGCTCTTTTGCCATTAACTTTTCCAGTTATCACGAGCTTTTCGAGGTTATCACCCTGTTTCCTGGCAATGTGCCCAAAGTAATCAAGTATTTTTTTGAGGCAGATGGTGGAAAGCCTAGTTGTAACATTGAGTTTCTTAAGAATTGATGCGTTGGTCCGATGTGCTGTCCACGGTATAAATTTTGTTATTGTATTTAAAATTTAGAAAAGACAATTTATGAAATATTTTTATATTAAATGACGTGGGGCAAATTAAAATGCCACAAGTTATTTGTAAATATTATGTTAACGAGTACCCAATAGACGCCTAACGGACGTGACGTAGTTGTCGCATAATTATTCGAAGATACTGTCCATTTAATTATTTGATTTATATTCTGATAATTGTTTATTAATATAATAAAGAATTATTCCAGCAATTAATCACCCGAATATGAACTGGCTAAATATTAACTATTAATTTGATACATTGTTGAAAATACTATAAATAGGGTAGTAGAATAAATGAGCATTCAGTATACGCGTGAACACAATCGGAGTGTTACTCTGTCCAAAGTTATATTTGTTTTATAGCGTGAAAATCCTAGTCCTGCGCAATAATTAATACTACCGAACCTTCAAACAAATTAGCGTAAAAAAAATCGCTGCACATCTTCGTGGCGCTAATCACGCGTTTCACCATTATCAAAATTTTATCCTCATGCGCTGAAGAAGTTTCACTTCAATAATTTGTATGCTTTTCACTGACTTCGTAAATTTTGGTGTTATTACACTTAGAGGCTTCGGTTTAGTCAATATTAGCAACAAAACAATAAAGAGGTTTAGTCAATATTAGCAACAAAACAATAAGCAATATGTAGGCGTTAAGATACTATGCTGTGTGTAAGTCGTTAAGAGGTAATTTAACTCTTAACAGGTTGACATAGACAACGAAATAAAACTTAATGAAATATATAAAGGAAATTGAAAAGCTTTAAAATGGTTTAAAAAACTGTGAAGTATTTAATATTACAATAGAGAACAAAACAGAGACATCGTACACAATTTGTACTTGAAATCACTGAAACAACAGACGTATAATCTACGTAGTTATTTGTCTGTGGTCAGCAAAATGGCGCGCGGTCATGTCTGGCTTGATGAATAGGTAGTCTGGCTGAAGCCATTAATGCGAAAGGTTGAATTCTTGTTGTAAAATAAACAAGGAAAAGATAGTCGTTTTAAACTCACATTTTCGTCGTTTAATAACATATGTATAAACTATATAAATCTAGTCGAAATTGCGACTTAGTTACATGGACCGTGGTCATTACGTACATTGATACAGTTTAAATATGAAACAGGTATCTTAAAATTACAAAGTTGTGCATTCATTTAAAATAAAAAATAACTAGATGTTATACAAAGCCGTGATGGCCCAATGGATGAACATCTTAAGAAATCTTACCCACCATAGTAACTTTTCTAATGTAACCTCCTTAGTGCTTTGGACAATATAAACTTCTTCACTGTAACCTTATGGCGTTAGCGATTGATACATACATACATACATAGCATCACGCCTCATTCCCATAGGGGTAGGCAGAGACAACGTCGTTCGACTTGCCACGATCCTTGCATATCTCCTTCTCTTCTTTCATTCTTATTAAACCTTTCATACAAGTTCGTCAGTTTAGAGTACTCTTGACCTGGCCCTTATTTAAAATGTCCTGGATTTGGTCCAGGAACGTTCGCCTTGGTCTTCCCCTTCCAACTTTCGCATTCACTCTTGACTCATAAATCCTTTTTGTCAATCCCCTTTCATTCATTCTCTCTAAATGCCCAAACCATCTAAGCATACCTTTCTCAATTTTAGTCACTACGTCTTCTTTTATACCACAACGTTCTCTTATCACACTATTTCTTACTTTGTCAATCAGTTTCAATCCTCTCATGCTTCTCAACGCTCTCATCTCTACCGCATTTATTTTACTTTTGTGATTCTTCTGCCATACCCAACTTTCACTACCATACATAAGTGTTTGCACCAACACTCCAGCATGCACAGCCAGTCTAGCCCTTTGAGACACCATCTGTCTATTCATAAAGGCGAGCAGAGCACCATTTACCATATTCCCTGCAGTCACTCTCCTTTAAATATCACTTTCACATGTTCCATCTTTTGTAAATTTAGATCCCAAGTATACAAATTCTTTCACCTCTTCCATTTGTTCCCTATCTATCAAATCATAGATTCATCTCTTTCAAAAAGCATAATTTTTTGCTTACATTCACTTTCATTCCTTTCCCTTTCAATGCTTCATCCATAATATTTACCATCTCCTGTAGCTCATTAGCGGATGACGCAAGTATTACTTGATCATCAGCGTAGAGTAAACATTTGATGAGTAATTCATTCATTCTTAACCCATACATACTTTCTCTTAAATCTGTCAAACAGTTATCCTTAATATCATTTGCGATTGATGAATACGCATATGTGTGATTTTTATTATTATAATGTATTTTATAAGTATTATTTTTTAAAAACATTAACATTGTGCAGTCCTTCTCTATATAAACTATAAACGATGGAAATTTCATATTTTTTTTAATTTTCGTTAAAACGTGTATAAAATTTGCTGCTTCTTTTTAATAAACAGATACATATATTGATAGGATTATTTGTAAGTGAATAGTGAAGTAAAAATTATATTAATTATTATTAATCATTAACCGAGAGATATTATATTAGCTTTTGACAATTTAAACTTTTTTAATGTAATCCTATTACGTTTGACATAAATGTCAACGATCGACAGAAGAGTATATATACTCTTATGCGTCTGTGAGAGTCAAATAGAAAAAAAATGTGTATAAATTGAATTTTCTATCATGTGAAGCAAATTGAGAAAATCTGACTTTTCCCGGAAGAAATATGGAGGGCGCGAAAAAACGAGGGACCGCGCGATCCCAATTAAAATTTTACCAGGACTTTTAAAATGGACTTTTAGGAAGATACAACGAAGCTGCTAGTTATCAAAATGTTAAGACACTAAGCGCTTTAATTGAAGTGCTTCAAGGACAATGGAAAATGACTTCGATATTAACACAGAAAACACGTCGTTGGCGAAATAATTGGGCCCGATTAGCACCAATAAAAGCCATAAATTAAAGAAGAAGAAGAGTGTCAAATGTATGGTAGTCGTTGTAACGTTGTTTTATATGCTTTAATGTTATAAACTATAATTATGAAACTTTTCGTAAAAGGGTGTATAAAGTGTTTGCTTCACGTTAATACGTATAGATATATAAAACTTTTAATGGAGTTTTACGTTGAAATATAATTATATTTTGATTAAATGCGGTCTACTTGTTGTTGGTAACACAAAATGGCGCACGGTGACAAAGAGGGTGAGCACAAACAACGCGAGAGGGCGCTCCATGTCACATGCCAGTTCAATGGTCTGCTTGACGCGATACGAATATTGCGTTGGCCAAATTTATGGCTATCGATAGCTCGACACAAATTTTAAATGGATCCGGGGATATTTTCCGTTATCTCGAAAGTATGGGCTCGTAAAATTCTAGTTATTTTATATTATTGCTGTGTTTTATACAGAAAAATAACGTACAATAATACTTTACACAAAAAAGTGTCATCTGGACGGTGTCTAAGTATCTGTCACGATGGAATAAGATCCATGTTCCGGACGGGAGCATGGAACCTAGCTTCCGCAGCAATATCAGCATCCGCGAGTTCCTCCCGTCACGACCACATGAACGTGCCGGGTAGATGAATTTAATAAAATGGTTCCCCCATTGATTTTACTAGACATATTCCCCTTACACTCCCGATCGGAGTAGATTTAACTAAACGCTAACTAAACGCGAATTCTGTCCACGCCGAACCGAAGAACGAAATACCGAATGACCCGAAGACCTGAATAAATAAATAAATAAAATTTTTATTTGCTTTCACATTTTTTACAATAAATAATATAAAAAAGAAGAAGAAATATATATCTGTGAAGCAAATGGGTTCGCCACTCAGCTCGAAGCCGCAGCAAGCTGCGACGCTGGTTTTCAGGGAGAACCTAAGTTACTTCATAGACACCCTTGCGACAGTTGACTTAAAAATACAAAAGTAAAAAACTATATCCTAGGTTCTAAATACTAACGAAGTCACAATTAAAGAAGGGAAAAAAACAACTACAAAATTAAAAAACATTTAAACCTAAATTCAAAACTATATAACACTATACACTATACTATAGTATAGTGTAGTTTAATATATATATATATATATTAAACTACACTATACGCTATCCTATACTTATTACTACAAACAACATTAGTCAAATCATGACCAAACATAGCTAGAAGATTGAACGCTCAAGAACCGAAGACCTGAAACCCACAAAAACAGGAAGCTCGAAGACCTAATTATTATGAACCCATACAGTCCACTGAACCTGAAGGGATTAGTGTGATCCTGAATTCCTCCCTGACAACCAATGGCAATGACATGGGAGATAATATGAAATCAAAATTTGCGATCCAAAAGCGCGGTAAAGAATTTTTGAAAATAAATTATGTATTAATGATTTGTGGTTATTTACGTAATCTACTCCCTATTCCAATTAAAGCTGCTCTAGCATATACTCTACTGCCACCACTCCTTGATTATGTTAACACTTGTTTTTTGATCTCACTGAGGAGCAATTAATTAAGCTTGAGAGGCATCAAAATTTATGTATAAGATTCATATTTGGTCTCCGCAAATATGATCACATTTCCGACTTCCGCAAAAAATTAAAGTGGCTCCCAATTCGGAATACTCATCCTCTTTCTCTTTTCTACTGTGTGCTGTTTGATCCTAAAGCGCCTGTATTTTTGAGCGAACACTTTGAGTTCCTTGACGAAATTCATCATCGCCAAATCCGTTCGCAAGAAAACTTAATTTAGAAATTACTTCTCACTCTTACTTCTTTTTTTTCGCTCTCTATTTCAGCGATAAGGCCGCCAATACATCCCATAAAGTATACGATTATATCTTAAGTGTATTATGTATTAGGTGTATAATAAAAAGTTTTGTATTGCATTGTAATTTTTACGGATTTTACCATATTTCCATATTCGGGAAATACACCGGCAACACCGCGGGAAACAGCTTGTATTAGTATAAATTCTACAGAAACGTACGTCACGGGATATAACAGATACTCGTAGTAGACAATGGTTATAGAGACCAATCGACGTCATATTGATGTACGTTTGCCATTCATCGCCCGATACCAATTCAGAAATAACAATGACCAATTGAAGTTTGCATACACATAAAGATACGATCCAAATAACTTGCGATTATTAGAAACAATTCATCGTACATATGAAACAGTTCTATCATTATTTGTAACAATAACCCTTAGTAAATTTAAGATAGTCGCTTTTGTTTATTACATAAGGCTGTACTTGTTACACAATACGTACACAAATGATGTGATAGCGACATTTGAAGTGAAAACTTCATTAGCATCTTTGTGATTTGATTGACGATGAAAAGAAAAAGCGATGTAACATAAAAGCGATGAAACGTAATGAAACGAAAAAGAGACGTGAAAGCAATGAAAAGAAAATGCAATGAAACGAAAAAGCGATGAAACGAAAAAGCAATGAAATGAATAAGCAATGAAACGAAAAAGTGATGAAAAGAAAAAAATCGATGAAACTAAAAAGCGATGTAACGATAAAGAATTGAAACTAAAAAGAGATGAAACGAAAAAACAAAATTGAAAAAGCGATGTAACAAAAAAGCAATGAAACGAAAAAGAATTGAAACGAAAAAGCGATGAATTGAAACGCAAAAGCGATGTGACAATAAAGAGATGAAACGAAAAAGAGATTTAACAAAAAAGCGATGAATTGAAAAAGAATTGAAACGAATAAGCAATTTAACAAAAAAGCGATGAATTGAAACGCAAAAGCGATGTGACAAAAATGTGATGAAACGAAAAAGCGATGAAAGGAAAAAGAACTGTAACGAAAAGGCGATGTAACAATAAAGTGATGAAACGAGAAACGATGAAACTAAAAAGCGATTTAATAAAATATTGAAGAAACGAAAAATTGATAAAATGAGTAAGAGACTGTGAAGATACAGTCTAAGTAGGTAGCGAGCTAAATTTTTTGATAAATTCACTTCTACCACGTGTGAATTGCATACAAGATTTTTGTAAATGACTTTGTGAGGTGAAGGTTTATGTTTCTGGTTATATATTCGCTTAATATCTATCAGATATTGATCGCAATTTGGAGATAACTCCTCATGATTAGGGAGATTTGCTACTAACAAATTTAGAATTTCATTTGCTTGAAGTCGCTGAACACGTATTGTATTTCAACTTCACCAATTTTCATTAAAGTGGGTGTCTAAGAAACTACTTATAGACCTTTTTTGATAGGAATTGATAATCTGAAAATATAAAAATGTTTTAGGCTTCCATTTGAATCGAAGACTATTCATTACGACATCAAAGAGCAATTCAAATTTATCAGTACATTCGTTATACATAAAAATTTAGTGAATAAAGAGGTAAACATTTTTTCAAATTGAAGCATATACATATTTGTTGTACTTAAATATACATTTAAGGGTAACTGTATACGTTGCTATAACAAACTCCCAGAAGAAGGTACAAAGATGAAGGTACAAAAAAGCGTGGGAGTAAATGAGTTGCTCTAATAGAAAGAAAGTCAAAAGTGCGTGCGTACAAAGCACACATGTCAGAAGTGAAACTTCTTTGTAGAACTAATTTTCAAGTCTCGTTTATATTTATACAAACCTAAAACTTTAGATTTCGGAGACTTTGAGGGAAGGGAAAAAGAAAGATATGTTAGGAATTTAATTGTCATTAAAATGTTAAGAGTGTCGCAAATTTATACAAATAATTTATTGAAATCACAAATGACGAATTGTGAATAAAAATGCCACGTGTTTTTTGTCAATATTAAAAATTATCAATTAAATTTAGTTTGAAATTTAGAAAATTAGTATTATATATTAAATGACGAGTGGCAAATTAAAATACCATATGTTGTACATCTTCGTGACGAAAATCACGCGTTTCATCCGTAAAAAATTTACTCTCATGCGCTTAAATAAGTTTCACTTCAATAATAAATTTAAAATATGTATTGTAATGATGATGAGGAAAATAGGGACACCCTGCTGAGTTTATTGAGGGATTTTCTTAATCAAATCAAATCAAAATATCTTTATTGTAAGTAAGTAACAGCCCATTAACTTCCCACTGCTGGGCACAGGCCTCCTCCGAGGATTGGCAGGCATAGTACACAAGTGCACTTTTTATTCCTTCACTCTCATAGTCCGACGTGACGGCAATCCGACACGACCGGAGAGAGATCAGGCACAGGACCGACGGCTTAACGTGCTCTCCGAGGCACGGGGGTGGATCACACCGCCAACTTCCCAACTTCGGGTAAATATTGAGAAAATCTTAATAGAAAACTCAATATCGAGTTGTGAATTGGCCTGACCCGGGACTCGTCCCCAGGACCTCATGTCTGTAGTCGAATATGCTAACCATTAGGCCAATGAGGCATCTTTATTGAATTAGGCCTATAACAGCCCTTTTGAATCGTCAAATATATATATTTTTCCACAAACTAATTCTAATGTACATCTGATGATGGTCTTAAAGAACGACTTAAAATCTAAAGTAGAAATTCTTAGAACAGGGCGCGAAAGAACCCTCGTAACTTTGAATTATAAGTCGTTCTATAATATCATCATCAGTCTTACATTGGGGTCGTACTTGAATAAAGAATTTTTGAATTTGAATTTATATTTCAGTGAGCAGTGTAAACGTTGCTAAGTGAATGGCATCGTTATGTATAGAGATACGTAGTCTGTTACGGATATACCGTACACAATGGACTATCACGTCAATGCACATTGATTGCGAACGTATACTGACAATGGGGAGTGTACTTTACGTTGTATTGTGTATATTAGTGGTCGCTCACTGCCAATAATTTCAAATACGAAATATGAAACAACAGATTGCTACGAATTTTGAACATTTTCAGAAGCATTCATTTTCATAGTCCTACTAACAGACCCGACAATTGGAATGTGGTAGATTTCAGTTTTGCGAATGATTTTCGAAATTAAATTACAGCAGTACTAAATATCAATAGCTCTTACATTTTGTGACTATTCAATTAATTTTGAACTTTGTGCAGCGGTTATAAAGTGCAAATTGACTCTTTGAAGCCAGTAAAACACCTACATTGCTTAGACAACAGTGAATACTTGTAATTTATTAAGAACTTTATTGAATAGCAATAAAGGTCAAATTGACTCTACAATTTAGTTAGAAAACGTTTGTATGGGAAAAAGAAAAAAAGGCTGTTGGTTTTCCCCTGCAATTATTCGAACTTTTCTCGCCGTAAAAACCACCCTTGGACTTCAACGAACATCTAAAGAAACGAATTGTCAAAATTGACCCAGGCGTTGTTGAGTTATGCGCTTACCAACACATTTTGCGATTCATTTTTATATTATAGATGAAAGTTAGATTTGGTTTAGGTATAGATAGATAGATACGCATTTATATAAAAAATAAGTTTATGTAATCTAATATTATAAAGAGCAATGTAGCATATTATTAATGTATTCACATAAAAACTATTGGACAAAATTCAAAGGTCTAGCATAATGGTGAAAACGATTATGTTAGACTACGCCTCGTTGGGTGAAATGCTGGGAATTATTCAGCGGTGTAGTGGCAACACTTAAAAATACCAGGGGTATTGTGGAATATTACGAATTGTTGTGCAATAAGAGGTAACATTAACGAACGGACAATTTTGTTAAAGGAGACTTTCGAGCTATGTCTCGTAAAGCAGTTGTTTTAAGAGAAGCAATTCTAAATTGTATAAATTCAAATAGTGAAATAATTAATAGTGAAATAATAGTGTAATATTAAAGAGTTATGTAAATTTTAATAGTGAAAAGAACAAAAGTTGTTAGTTAATGCGAGTGGTGTATTTTAATAATAGAAGGTTCTATAAAAATAGTATAAAATAAAGTTAGATATTGAATCAATAGTTCGCCAACTTCAACTACGTAACTAAGCAACAAGTTGTTTACTTATTTATTTATGACAACAAATACAAACTATATTATAGTCTAAAAATACATTTAGATAGGCAATCAAAAACAAGGTAAATCCGAGAAACTTAATAAAATATTTTAAATAAGTTAAAGAAAATATAATGAATCGTAAGAAGAATTAAGTGATGAAGTGAATTACAAATTTTGATGATGTAGCAAGTAAAGTTGTTAATTAATGTGACTTGGTGTGAGTTTGGTGTGTGTTTCTAATAATTAGAAAGCTGCATTATGACTGAGTGATAAAGGTAATATTGCTTTCTCAAAAAAATAGGGATCCCTAATAAAAATGCATTAATATTACCCAAATTCTGAAAAATATTGTCATAAAAAATCTGTCATCGCATGGGCTGCGGAAACTATTAATGGTATAACAAATATTGGCCGAGAGGAGTCGCCTGCTTGCCACGAGTGTGGTGCAGCTATCGACTCAGCACATCACACTGTGGCAGAATGCGCAGAATGGGGACCTCAGCGGCACCTCTTGGTGGCGTTGATCGGCGGAGAACTCTCGCTTGAGAGCATTGTAGGCGCGATGCTGTCAAGTGAGAGATGTTAGGCGGAAGTGGCCCTCTTCTGCGAGACTGTAATCTCGCTAAAGGAGGCCCACGAGCGGGATAGAGAGAATAGTAGATGCTCCCTCTTACCGCCGACGGAGGCGGGATACTAGGCGGCGCTTGTTTGCGCACCTGCTCCCACCTCCATGAATTCTCAGTCGGACTCATCTAGGGCACCAGGGAAGAATGCGCAAGCTGATCCTCTGGTATCTCACTTACGGATGAAGAGGGTTCCGCTGGGTTTTAGTGGGTATTGCGAAGTCTCTTCCCTCGCTGAGTCCCACACTCCTGACCCATTCTGGTCAGGGTAAGTGCGTAAAAGCATTTCCCAGCGCAAAAAAAAGACCAATTTATGACAGTTATGATTATTTGTACCTCATATTCGAATATTTATGCATTTCATTATATGTTTAGATTTAAATTTTTTTGTGTATGTGGACCATATTTCAAATTTATAGTATATTATAATTATTATGCCATCCAGGGCGGA